>JAOXNO010000041.1:63728023-63745741 GCA_028565335.1 Limnodromus scolopaceus | reverse complement strand
GGTGAGGCCTCACCTTGAGTGCTGTTTTGGGCCCCTTCCCACAAAAAAGAGAATTGAGGTGCTGGAGCGGGTCCAGAGAAGGGCAATGAAGCTGGTGAGGGGTCTGGAGAGTAAATCTTATGAGGAGAGATTGAGGGAACTGAGGTTGTTGGGCCTGGAGAAAAGGAGGCTGAGGGGAGACCTCACCACTCTCTACAACTCCCTGAAAGGAGGGTGTAGCCAGGGGGGGGTTTGGTCTCTTCTCCCAAGTCACAGGCAACGAGACAAGAGGAAATGTCCTCAGGTTGTTCCAGGGGAGGTTCAGATTGGGTATTAGGAAAAATTTTTATACTGAGAGGGTTATTAAGCATTGGAATGGGCTGCCCAGCGAAGTGGTTGAGGCACCATCCCTGGAGGTATTTAAAAGGTGGGTAGACATAGTGCTTAGTGACATGGTTTAGTGATGGTTTTTATTGGAGTTAGGTTGATGGTTGGACTAGATGATCTTGAAGGGTGCCTTCCAACCTAGACAATTCTATGATTCTATGTAGAGTTTGTGTGGCCTTCGATAACAGGAGACTATAAATGAAAAAATGCTTGAAAATGTGTAAAAGAAAAGGAAATGCTAGCTCTTACAAAAACAAAACAACAAAATGCATCAAGAGAGAGGATATCCTGAGAAGACCTTAATTAATATAAAGCCTGAGGAGAGTCATTTGATAAAGGCACTGGAGTTTCTTAGAACTTTAAAAACACAAGTGGGAATTGATCTAATAGCTAGTGTCGTGCAGTGTCCTGTGGAAATAGCCCATCAATTATAAGTGACTTTTCTCAACCTAGTGGTTGAATAATACAGGATTCATATGACAGCACAATCAGTTATTTATGTTTCCTAATTGTAAGTCTGAGAATTAAATATTGTAGGAAATATGATTAATATATCTTTTAAAGGGACTCCAATGATTGAACCGGAGGCAGAAAAGTGGAAAGCAGCTGCTTTGAGTAGAAGTAGCCCTGAATTTGTCCAGCGAGAGATCATAATACTTCATGCAAAATATCACTCTTTGTAGGCATGTGATCCATGTGGCCAAAGGTGCAAATAATCTGTAACTGAATTTAAAAAAAAAAAAACAAAACAAAACAAACAACAAAAAACGCGACCAAAAAAAACCACAAACCATCGGCAATAAAAATGCTGTGGCAACAGCTGGGAATGGGAAGCTGCGTAGTTTGTGAGAATATTTCTTTCTCCAGGTGGTGGTGACAACTTGTCCTCCAGCTACCTCTGCTGCATTGCAGATACCAGGTCGTGACATCCAGTGCTTGCGCGGCCACTTGGTGTCTGACCTGTTTGATGAAATGGCTACAGCTCACTGCGGGGGAAAAGCAAACAGTACCATCCTTAGCTTGGGTATTTTTGTCCTAGAGAGGGTGATGAGAATCGCGTGGGTTTGTCTGTACTGGGTGTTTGTAGTCCCTGATGGTCAGAGCTGCTGCTTGGTCGTGTTGATGTGCACAGGCGGGGTTGTGCTCCCTCCCATGCGTTTCCAGCCCTTCTGCTCACCCGTCTGCAACTTCTGGTGTTCTTTGACCTCCAGTTACAATACCCTCGCCTGCTTCTATACCGCCAAGGACATTTGCTCCCTACAAACTCCCTTTTTAAATTGCTTTTATGATATGATGATATAGCCCGGTTGTAGCTGTAGAAATAGCCATTCATCAGTCGTTCGTGTATCGATTTTTAAAATATCTTTTTAACAGTTGGGATAGTCATAGTTTCAGACCTACAATTGTTACTTCAGTGCGTGCTCCTAGATTCAGAGAAGAAAGAAAAAAATAAATTGTAGAGAGCCTGAATTTCACTTATCATCTGATAGTACTTGTCAAATTGGTAAAACCAGTAAGTCAAATACCTTACAGTATTGTTTTTCTTAGTAGCAATTCCTTAAGTGACAAAATCTTTTTTTCCTGACTAAGAAATACCAAATTGGTATATCCTATGGGTAGATCTCGCTAGTTTTGAAATGCAAATTATTTGCCTGCCTCTCTTTCTTTGAGATGTTTCCCCTGTCTCCTCTCTTCCCTCTCTGTCCCAGGTACCGGTATGTCCAGGTGCAGATTTCCATGCAGACAGCAAACCCCGCTGCTGGTTGGCTGTTGTCCTGCTCAAACCTGCTTCCCCATGTGTTTCTTGTCTGACATGATGTGCAGAGCTGTTTGCTGTTGGCTCTGTTTCAGACCATGTCTCTCTTGTCCCTGGCCTGTGGGGTTTTTTTTTTCCTGTTTTGGGTGTTTTGTTGGTTTTCGGTTTGTTGGAGCTTCTTCTAATGTGCCTTGACAGCATTCCCTTATTTCTGATGACCGGAGCTTCCTGTTATCTGAAGGCTCTTGCCCATCTGTCCCCAGTCCTAGACTGCTACTCTTCTCCCTGCTCCTTCTTTTATTCCAAATGTTAAACGTACAGATTATTCTGGAGAGTTGCAACAAACTGTGGACGAGTGTAAGCTTTGCTTCGGCGATTGGCACTGCCCGGAGTGGGCTCAGTTTGCAGGCACGGCAGAAATAGGATGCAGAGGCAATGAGGCAGGTATGAAGAAAGGGTTGTTACGGGCCTTAAAATGCATGAATTAGTTGTTGTCACTAATGGAGATCCGCTAAAGCGTGCTAAAAATCCGATTCAGTCTGTGACGCATATCTAGGAGGATATCAAGAAAAAAATAACACTAAGATTGTTAATTTCAGGTCAATGGTGAGATGCATGAAGTAGTATGAAATGATATAAAGATACCTTGCATAAGCTGTGTGCAATATAATTTCATGTGCATAAAGAAAAAAGCCTTTTCTTTGCCGTCAGCGATATTTAGGACCCTTAATTCACTTTATAAATCAATTTTGTGAAACTGGCGCGCAGTAAGGGGCAAATGAGTACATGGTGCTAATAGCATGTCTGTTTTCCAAGGGGGTGAAAGTTGGCCTGCCCCAAATTGTAGGTGGCAACTCTTACCTAATGCCAAAATTTTTCATTTGCAAAACCAAAGAGCCTGCATGGTAGGTGTAGTAGCAGTGTCATGGAAGTGTGTATATGGGTGTCTCTCCAGTATTTATGTTCACATACATACCCATACGTACTCATATACACAGCCATGCTGGAAGTGTACTGAAATTTTCCATTTTCCACCATGAATTTCCAAAATACCATATACTAATTATACTCTTTACAAATGCATATTGTATTCACTCAATGTTTTGTAGTTAAACTAAATCTTTCTATAAAATACACTTGTAGATTAGTTACTGTGATTGTGATCCTATTGAATTGTCTTTAATAATATGTATCTCACAATAATTTCTACACTTACTCTATCAAATGGGAAATAATTTAGAAAAAATGTGGTTTGCGTGTAAATAATTTATTTTTTTGGTTGGGAAAGTGGTGTTTTTTTTTTTTGTTGTGCTTAATAGCGAAGTTCAGGAGTTCTGAAGAACACTGAATGTATATAAATTTTTAACGTTTAATCCAATAATGATCCTTTTTCGCTAGGAATATTCTTAGCTATCAGTTATCAATCTTTATTCATGCTAAGGTAATCTACATTATACTTAGCCCAAGGTCAGAGGTGTTAAGAGTGACTAGTGATTCATAAAAGTTCTTTGAATATTCAAATAAAACTGAAGGTTGGCCTGCCTTCACCTGATTTGCCCAAAGTCTGTACTTGAAGTTAAATAACCTCACCTGAAAAGAGCATGGATGCTCACAGCTCCACTTGCTACTTAGAAGCTATAAACTACAGGGGTTTTCCCAAATTATTATCTGTTGCTTATTTCATCTTGTCTTCTGCAGTGCTTTTAAACGTTTATCTAGCTAAGCTGTCAAACTTACCTTCCTGGTTTTACCCGTCATGGAGCAGCTAAGCAAGAAAGACAATCTTGGAAGCTCCTGGTCTTTCATTAGAGAGTGTCTTTTGGGTGTGCATCCTGCTGGGGTCTCTAATAGGAGTTTTCTGCGTGCACCTTGGTTTGACCTTCTAAATTCTGTCCTGTAGGGTGTGCTATGTTGAGATAGATCCCGCTTCTGTGATCCAGAAGGAAACAAAGCCTCAACTTCAAGTAGATAAAGCTCTACAGAGGATTTGGAAAGCTGATTTGGGAGATACAGCTGTTAACTGAAAAAGGTAGACTGCTTGTAAGGTTTTTTTAGACCTTTTTTTTTTTTTCTTCTTTCAAGGATGTTTCTCTGCTATCTGTTTAATAGTGCCTGAAGTTCTCTATAGTAATGATGCTTAACATTTTCTGTCCCTGGTTTAAATTACTTGAAGAAAGAAAAATCACAGAAGTGTGTATTTACCAAGGTTAGTGGAATGTCACAGCCTGGCTATGACTGACTTTCTGTAGGAAGAACCCACACCCTTCCTGGAAGGGGAGTTGGAAGATCAAGAGTTGAAAATAAAGGCTTGTATGAAGATTAAAGTGACGATAATTTGATTTTTAGAAACCAGTTTTGGGAATTGCTACTGCTTTTACAGCACTGATTAACTGCATAATAACGACATTTAAGAGTTTTCAAAGGTAATCAAAAATAAAATCTTAATATGCAAAGTTTGAAAGAAGTGCCAAAGAGATTGTATGCTATTCTGTTTACACAAGCATTGGCAGATGTCAATGATGGTGAAACAGTGGCATCCAGTTAAAAGACAAATATTGTATTACATGAGAAGGCAAGGAAAACAGAGAGAAAAGCTAGTGTTTAATGTTATGCCCACTGCAGATAAATTTGCAGAAGGGCTTGTGTGATTAAAAAGGTTGAAAAAGCAGTCAGTTTGAGTGACGACTATATAGTTGGACTGGAACCTGACGATGGTTCAGTTTTCCAGGTTTAGTAAAAGAGAGCACATAATGTTTGATATTATTTTTGACCTTATATAAAATTCATAGGTAGATAATTAACTTCACAGTTAAAAGCGGTATTTTTAATGGTATTGTTGAGTGGCAAAGACAGAAAGGGCAAGAAGAAACCTTATGGCTAGTGAGGTACTGTGCACATTTTGTTAATAGAATATTTCAAAAGCTAGTGCTTTCGCAGTACATGAATCTGTAAGTAACAGTCTGTCCCCTGATGTCTACCAACTGGTTCTGAATTTTTATCTAGTTTGCTAATTCTCATGTATCCAAATAGAAGCAAACTTCATTTATATCCCTTTCTGAATGGCAAGAGTATTACTCAGTTTCTTTGACTTACTAATGCCCCCAGGTTCCAGTGTGCTCTGAACTCCTCCATGATAAATGAAAAAGACTCACCCCATGGAAAAACTACCATGAAACAAGCAACATACAGATTTATAATGTTTCTATTGGTGGTCCTGTAACAATTAGGCAAAGTAAAATAAAAGACTCTTAATGACAGCAATAACAAATTAAAGAGGAATAAAGCTTACTCAACATGTTAATTCTATTTTCCACTTGGGTACTGCTCAAAACATCAGTGGAAACAGGGAGAGCAAATATGTCCCATGGAAAACACACTAACTAAAGTTAGCCTTTCACAAGTGAGAGCTACAACCCAAATAAAATTATCCTCTTTGGATTCAATTGGCAGATGCTAAAATAATCCTGCTTTACATAGTGATAGAGAGGCTTTTCAAATTATTTTTTTTTTCTTCTAAATAGAGCCAGGTGAAGCTGGGGATAACCCCAAACAAAAACCCAGGAGAAAATGAGTTTTTTTTCTTGCCACTCTAGCATCTTGAGGGATGCTATGGTCTATACAAAATACAGGGTAGATTTTTCCAAAGTGACTTGTATTGTTTGGGAGAGGTCACATCTGCATGCAATAGTAATGTGCAGTGAGTAACAAGGATGTGGGTGATTCAGGTACTTAGATTAATTTCAGAGAGTTAGAAGAGCCTTGGCTAAAAAGAAAATTGCTGAACAGAAAATTGGTTCTGTTTTAGCTCATCTGGGAAATTTCCACTGGTGAAAACCCATCTCATGGACATAATGCCATTTTACTAGGATATAATCTGCGCTATTGTAGGCTTCTCTCTATCTTAAATTTTTTTTCCACTCTTAGTAAGTGGGTCACTAAATGTATATTGTAAATGTCAGATTTACAGATTTTTTTCATATATTTTTTTTAAAATGGACACTGTTCATCCAGTACTATACAATCAAATTAGTACACGTTTGCTTAACTCTTTACCTTTGTTCTCCAGTACCGCTGTTTTGCAGTAGTTTTCATTAAAAAGTCAATCTTGCTAAAAATTACCAGGTTCTACTGCCTTGTGTTTCCCTGAGCATTGCAGTCTGCTTGGATGAAAGGAGAAGCTCTAGGATGGCAGGAGAAAAAGGTGAGCTGATGGGGAACATGTGGAGAACTACAGATCCTGGGTGGCGTATACCATGAAGAGAGCTCCCTTGAAGAAGTGTTGATCCAGTTTGGGTAATGATGGTTTAGGTAATTAAGCCTGAAATACAAGTAGGATTCAGTAAGTAAAATTGAACTTTGATTAAACCTTCTGATGAGTTATGCAAAGAGGGGAGCACTGAAGAGGGGGAATTTCTTAATAATATTGACTTATGTCACAACGCTGGACATTCTTGAAACAAAGTCTACTCAACTGGAAAATTGGATGCGAGGAGGAGGACTTCTCTGCAACTCAGCTGTTACAGCTGCACTGTGCTGCTGGCTTGTGAATTAATACAAAACCTTTCACTGAGAAGGTAAAGCAGTAGGAAACTCAGGTCTCTTGCCTTCTGTTAATATATGCATTGATGTTAATTTTGGAAGCATTGTGGTTTCAGAGCATTCGCAGCTGTTGCATCTCTGTAGACCGTGGAGCAGATTTAGCTTAGAAAATAACAGATACTATGTGGTGTCCCTAGAGGTAGAAATAATCCTCTTGCAATTGGTTTGCGTGGAATTTTGACCACCTTTAAGGTACTAGATGGTACCTGGACTGCGCAACCTGCCTGGAAATGGGTGGTCCTAATTTTTTTTACTTGTCACCTAGAGGAAACCAACATCTCTTGCAAAGAGCAGCACGGAACATACTGCCATCTGAGGAAAATGGAAGGGCGGCGGTTTCATGGAAATATGCACATGCCAAGGAAGGTTAATGCAGTCAGAAATAGAGCACGTTGAGGGAAAAATAGGAAGCTCCGTCTTTAACTACCAAACCGTTCAGCTGTGATCAAAATTTTCTGACGTGACTAATGATTTTAATTCTTTTTTTTATTGCTCTGCTGAAACTGAGATTTATTTTTTACAAGAGTTTGCCTTTCTGAAGAGCCTAAGTGAAGGGCCCTTTGTAGTGTCTTAAGTGAAAGGTACTTTAAGATTGTTTTCTCTAAAACAGACTTCCTGAATATTATTTCTTCATAATAACTTATCTATGATTTAATACTTCAAAAGTGTCATACTTTTTCTCATCTTCCTATATTAAAAAAAAATAACAGGCAGGTGATGTGGTATAAGGGGTAATAAAGTCTCGATTTTTCACGGCTGTCACATTGCCTTTTAATCCATTCTTTTGGTCAAGTCTTAAGACAAAACATAGGTACATCTGGCTAAGGAATGTACTGTGGAGTTAGGGTTGTGGTTGAACCCAGCCCTTAATGGAACTTTGTTTTTCACTCACAACTATTTTTTTTGAATCAGATGTTTCATGCCTGACTTATTCATCCATATGACAGTTAATTACTTTTGAAGTAATTGAGACGTTATTGAAGGAAGCGGGTAAGAGAGTTGTCATCAGGAAAACCTTAGCAAAATCAACGCCGTAAGATCGGCTTGTAGGCTGTTTTTGTAGTTGCCATCTGAAACCCTTGCTTCACTCAGTGGAATAAGCAAGCAATGGCTGAATTGTTATAACACTCTCACCCTTTCTCTGTGCATGTGGATTTCTTTTCCTAGCAAGAAATTGTCTTGATCATCTACAGAGTTGGGAAAAGGTGTTCAATAAACTTCCAGGGGAGTTTAATGGGTTTTTAATAAAATAGCATTCTTTCATATGCCTGCCAGAATATGGTGGTCCTCAAGGACCGGGACGACCCTGTGCTTGAATGTTTTCAATAACTTCACATGTTTGTACGTGTTGTTATAGCACTGCGAGCAAAATGAAGGCTTTTCCCATTAGTTGATATGGCCGGCTAATATATTACCAGTACTGTAAACCTTGTTTTCAGTAGATTATTGCTAGTCGATCTGTTTTTCAGCAAATTCTGTTGTTGCCAGCTGGATTTTTAGAACACTGAAGTGTACTGATCCTTTGGAAGAGGACAAATATGTATTTTCAAATCCCTTTCCCCATCTGCATTCATTCTATTTTATTCTGCAGCTTTCATTATTTGGAGGAGGAGGGGAAGTGGTCCAGAGGCAAACTGTTTGATTTGTTTGTTTAACGTTTACTATGCAATAAGCAATATTTCACCAGTCTGTTTGAAAAGATGGTGATGTGGAGAACCAGAGAGAAAGTGGGGGACCAGGCAGATCTATCATGTGCTTTTTTTTGCATAAAATATTTTAAATATAGTCTCTTTCCAGAGTGCCTCACCTCTACCCGCTCTTCCCTTCTTTCCATAAAGAAAAAAATCTTGGAGTTAGCCAAGTGTAATTTGTCTTTTCTCTAGAACTGGAGCTGAATTAAGAGATGCGTAAAGCTAGCCGGTAACAAGAATGTAGATGAAAGGGAAGGTTAATAAAAGGCAATAAAATACTGACCTGGAACTTGGTATAGTAATTAGCTCCACTTAGAACTCCATGTGGCTCAAGAAAATATCACCAGATGCTATTAAGTTTTCCTGTACTTCATAGAAGCCTCTACAAGTCTTATTTCTTTTTCTTCTTCATTCCCTAACAGCCTGTTGTGGCTTACGATGCGAAGCTATTTTTCATGCTCAGTAGCATGGAAACAGAAGGGAGAGTATGAGCTATCACCTGGAGGATTTTTACAGGGGGTTACGCGTGGATCTGATGAAAGGCCAACTGTAGATCATGCAGATGACACTTAATCATTTTGTAGTTCATCCTCTGGCCTGTGGTTTTCACTAGTTTGCTTCCCTCTGGTTATGTGGGATTTGAAAGGGATATGAAAACTTACCATAGGCGTTAATAGTATTCTTGCTGCACATAGAAGCTTTCTAGGCTCAGTATGTTCAGTGGTAATCACACCAAAAGCAAATACTGAGCGTGCATGTAGCCCTCTTTCCCTTCCCTGAGCTTGTCCAAGGGGAAGCCATACGTCAGGTCCTCTTGCCTGTTGTAACTAAGTCTGAGTTTTGCAGCAGTTCTTAATGATCTTGCTAGGCTAAAAAAAAAAATAAATCCAAAACCAAATTAAGAGATCCTGGGTCAGCCCTGTTTGAACACTACTAACTCTGTTATCATGAGCTGCTGGTAGTTTCCAGATCATCTCTGCAGAAGAAACAGTTCTGTCTTACAGACCTTTTTGCTGCTGCTCCTTGGACTGTACATTCATTTCCAGTCTGATTTTGTTTTGGTTTTGATTGTTTCTCCTGTGCCCGAGACGTGCTCTCAAATTGTATTTGTCTCTATCAAAATTGCGTTGAAGTATGCGTTTGGGTGCTCCTTCGCTTTCTTTAGGGGTTCTTTGCTTTTCCTCGGGATGAGGGCTGTGTGATACCTGGAATTTGCCGCTTTGCTACAGACCAAACAGTCTTGGTTTCTTTATGTCTGAAGTGAAACCACTAATAATTGTCAATCCCAGCAGGAAGCTGCAGAAAGGACGTCTGGCTACGTTCTGTGAAATTCTTCAGGTTAAAGTCTCCAGACATCAAAATCAATTTCATTTGTCTGTCTAAATGTTATTGCTCGAAGTTGAGTAATGATGTGTTGCTCAAAGACGAGCAAATTGGGTAGAAAGAGGCAGGAGCCATCCTCTAGATCAAAGATGTCTCTGTGTCATCTGTTTTGTAACAATTCCTATAAAGTACTGGCTACTGCTCTGAAAAATCTCCTCTGACATAGGAGAGATGAGAATACTGACACTGGAGTAATTGGTTTGTCCAGGTGGATATATTGCGTACATCGGTGCAGGCATAGACCGTCTCCAGTGTGTGACCATATAGCTCACCATACTATGCCAGACCCTAGTCTGAATGGCCCCGTGGCTGTTTCCTCGTCGGGGACAGGAATGGTGATGGCACGAGTGAGGTAGCCCACCTCACCTCCTCACCTGGCAAAATCCCATACCCATGCTGAGGAGGCAGAACTGAAACGCAAGTATTTCCACTGTCAAAAAGTCTCTTCCAAGCATCTCATATAAGTAACTATGTCTGTTCTATCCATTTTCCCAGTTACAACTAAGGGGAGTTGTGTTTATGCTTGTAAGAGAGACATTGTTATCACAACACAGGAGATGCAGATATATGAATTATAGGTTTCCCTCTGATTTATTTTTTTTTTTTATTAACTTGAAGAGGACTGAGGGATTAGTCTCAAAGCAGCAGAGAAAACACTTTTAGGAAAAAAAAAAAGTTAAAAAAGGAGGGAGAAGAAATGCTTCATAGCGTCACTCAATGAGCCACTGTACCTGAAACCTGTAATCCAAAAAGCAACAATTCTGCAGTAAGGATATCTGGAGAGGCTTAGATGCTAAGTTGCAGCGAAGTTCTTAATATACAATCTCCAACAAAGCAGAATTTGATGTGATATCTTGTTTCCTTAGAAGCTGTGCAAGGGGTACTGAACGTAATTGTAATCCCTTCACCGTATCTTGTCATGGCACAAAAGAGTATTAAATTATGCTTTTTGATTGAGGCATTTATTCAAATGTTAGGCATGTCTCCCATCAAATTATTGGAAGTTCGGATTGAAATATCAAAAGTACTTTGAAAAGTATTATGTATAAAAATTTCTGTTTATGAATATTTATTACTGTCTTTCATAAGTAACATGATTCTTTTGCTTTTCCAGTATCTGAAGTGGAAAACACATACGCAGAGGTACGTGACAGACGAAATCAATCACGGTATTGCACACCGAGCCAATGGTGCCAGTCACACACATGGCACTAAGCAAGATTCTTCTACCTTTAGAAGAAAATCTCACAGAAAAAGTAAACCTCATATGATAGAACTATAGTAAAATGAAGAGTTCAGTAACCAGGGCAACTGTATTGTTAAAATATGAGACTCATGCTTCAAATGCATGTGATTTGAGTTATATTTTAGTATGTTTCAATAATATGTGAACTGGTAGCTGCAATGCACACGGCTACCGTTGCCCCCAAACCCAGTAACTGATTTGCTTACAAATCTGCTAAGTTCAAACTGAAAATATACACCTTAAGTTTTGACTCATGTGTTATTACACGTATTTTCAGAAAGGAAATATCTGAAATAATTGAATTAGAGAGGGAGCTTGTTTTTATGATCTAAATAGTTTTATTGTAAAGCTTTGCTTTGAAGTAGGATGAATTTTTAAAATTTCTAAGGAAGACAGGCATAAAACTTAACTGAAAACCACTGAGCTCTGTTTAAATTCTAACCACATTTGAAAATCTCTAAATGATTTAGAAGTTGTATTTAATTTTACATTTGTAGGTAGAGATGTGTGAGTGTCTTGGGACGTGGTATTTCAGGAAGAGATGGAACGATTGCAGTAAATACAGACAAAAGTGAGCGGAGACACAGAAAAACTGAGTGCAAAGGAAGCAATGAATAGGCTGAGACCTATTTACCTCAAGATAGAGAAAAGTAAGGGAAATGAAACTTTAAATACGACATCAAAAAACCCACAAACCTCCTCTGAAGAGGAGAGGAACCATTTGCCTTCCATGCCAGCAATGGGTAGAGCGAGGATGATGGGCTTTGCCCGAATCCAGAGAGTCGGAGTGAATCCGTGGTGAGTTGCTCAGACGGGGAAGCTGCTGAGGCAAAAGGGCTGGTCACCTCTTGGGGCTGTGAAATCTGCACCGTGGGTGTTTCCACTCCTGGTTTCCACTGCCTTGAGGGTCTGTTTGTTGATCTGTTCTCCTACAGCGTGTGTGCTGGTTTTGTTAGGGCTCTCCTGTCTTTCATATTGGGTTTTTTAGCATTCCCCTGGTGTGGTTGAGTGAAGCAGATCCGCTTTTCCAGCTTGGGCTGCGCCGTATGGTGGCTGGTAGGGGCACAGTCGAGAGAGGGTAAGGTGTTGTATGGGTTTTATTGAAGTCAGCTCTTAAGTTAGTCAGGAAAATGGCCTGCTCAATAGCTTGTGTGTTTCCCTTCTCTGCTGCTCTTGGCTGTTGCGACATCCACCCCCGTGTGGTGCACAACATCTAGAGAGAAAATAAAATAGTAGATAAATGGCAGAGAATTAATCCGTAAGTAGCTCTGAGGGCCTGTCTTTTGATGTGTTCTGAATGGAAAAATCTTGCTTTTGGGGTGTCTCTTGTTTTTGCATAGATGTCGCTTGTGTCAATTAGTCACGTTTTCACCTTTTTTAAAAGGGGAGTCACGTGTGAGAAGTGGCAGGACAATATGTCAAATCTATCAGAGATTCCCTCATTACCTGTGTGTTTATTGAGGAAAAGAGTGATCGTCAGCTGGGAATGCCTGAGCCCAAATATACTTTTAGGAGTCTTGTCAGAATTGTTGCTGAGCCTTCACCTCTCATCTCAGAAGAGACTTTTCCTTGAAAATATGACCATATTGTGTTAACATGTCAAATCCAGAGAAGGAAAGAGATTTGCATGGATGTCTTGCTGTATAACATAAAATAGTTAGGCAAGTCTGACATTTTGAAAGTAAAGTTAGTATAGGATTAACTAAAAATGTTTGGGTTTTTTTTATCTTTTAATAAAGGTATGTTAAGAAAACAAATGGAAAACAGGAAATATAATCCTCTCTATTAGGTGTCTATAGGGTTTCAAAAATGGTAAACACTTTCTTTTGTGGAAAAACAATAAAAACAGGTGAGAGGTTGGAGTTATTTTCCATTGCTGCTGTTAGAATCCAATGCTACTTTAAAAAAAAAACAAAAACAAACAAAAAAAAAAAACCCACAGCCCTAAAACAACAATGTGAAAAATCACAAAACAAGGCAAAAAGAACCACAAAGGAAAAGAAAAAAGAAAACACAGATTGGCAGGGCAGCTTCTCTGTCATGTGCTGATTCATATTTGCAGTCTTACTGCTGATGAGACAGGCCCACTACAACATCTCATCCATACGCTAACGTGGAAAATATGAAGTATCTGAGATAGTGCTCCTTTAGCTGCTTTTCTGGTCAGAAGTACATGGCGATGATCCACCAGCCAAGGTTGTGGAAACGCCAGCAAGTGTTTCAGAAAAGGATTGCAAAATGGGCAGGGAGGGAAAAGCTGTATGAGGGCAGAGTGAAAATTCAGCCTGTATCTCCAGCAGCCTAAGCTGCTGGTCAGACACTGAATGAATGATCGAATGAATGACAGTAACTCTTGTCATAGTGAGTGGGACTCTACTTGCAAAATGTCAAGTAACGAGGAAAACAAGGATAAAAATATTTAAAAAGCACAATGAAGGTGCTTTGCCAAAGCTGGTGGAAGCAGGCTTGTCATTAGGATCTCTCTGGGTCCTTTCCATCTAGGACTTAACTTTCAGTTTCAAAGATCTAAGACCCCAGCATGTGGAGCCACTAGATGCTGTGGTGCTAAATCTTACTCTTGAATCTGTTCCTCTTGCACTAATGTCACTTGACTAACTTGACCATTAAGGACCATGAGCAGATGGCAAACTTTGCTTTTCGACCGCTGACACCTTATTTCCAACTTCACAATTCCTCCATTAATTTCTAGTCCCTTGTGCCTTTCCACCAAGTGTGATTATGGAACTGCTTTTAGATTGCTCCAGGATGAATGCTGTCTTTCAGCTGTAGAATGTTGCTGACTTCTTTATAATTGTAAGTAGAGATCCAGCTGGGTAACTGTTACCTTAGACAAAGGCGAGGATCTTTTTGTCTTGGGCTTTGCACTGAAAATGATTTGTTACCTGATCTGGGGATCCATACAGAATTGGCTGCTGGAGTACTAGACTTTTTTTTTCTGCAGCTCTGAGGAATCTGATTTTGCTGATTCAGATTGCTTCCTAATAATATCCGGCTATTTTTGAACATAGAGTTAATCTTCTGGTGTCAGTGTGGGATGCTACAGTGAAGGAACAATGCAAATAAAGCCAAGTCAATTGATGTTCTGTGCAAAGGACAAGAAATAAGTGAATCACCAGATTGGAAAAGAGATGTTTCGGGTCAAAGTACTTAAAATGCTAAAGTCTTGAGGAAGATTTTTTAGCAGCATGATGCAATTTGGAAAGCATAGAATGGGTTAACCATTGCACCATGGCCTCAAGACATAGTTTTATTGCAGTGTCATATTTATAGAGGCTATGAAAATATGTAATAAAGACTGATTCGTAGACAGGTTTTTGTACCAATTTTTCTTTCAGTTAAGGCTTGGCAGAGTTTATTTTTGAGGAGTGGAGAGTGGTAAACTTAATTCCTTAAACCTGTGAAACCTCATCCTGGCTGCCAGCAGAACAATAATTTATACTCATGTATTTGCATAAACTTAAGAGGGCTCATGCTTTTTAAAGTTACTTATCTGAATGCTTTTATCCCAGCCTATTGGCCCCTCCAGTGAGAGGTCAGACAAGGGGATATGAAACTGGTTTAAGTCCTTGGAGTCAGACCTGAGCTCAGAAGAACATATTGCTGAACAGGAGGAAGGAGAACGGAGGTCGCTGCCCGTGTTCTTTCAAACTCTCATGAAGTGATGTGCCTGAGGTCGCCCGGGAGGCTTGTGGCAGAGCTAAGCTCCAGTCTCACCTCATCCTAGGTAGGTTGCTCCCTTCTCTGGTTTCACCCACTGCGATGGGCCTTTTTGTGTGTTTTTTTTAGCTGCAGAGGAGAAATAATGGTATTTAGCTATATTTTGTTAAGCTCTTCACAATGTGATGAGGAAGCATCCTCTGAATATCCCAGATAAATGTGGCTTTATTAGGAAAGGGCAAAGAAAGATTACATGAAAAAGGTACTCAGGAGAAACTGGCCACTGAAATACCTCTGGTGATCTTTTTCTGCATCTCTTACCGTCTCACTGACAAGTGTAGGGGTGAGCTGGGAAGCTTAATAAGAAAATGATCTTAACGCTGAAGTCTGGTTTCAGTTTTCCATCACTTTAGGGCGTGGATCACCTTGAATTTTTCATATGATGAAGGCATTAAATATATTTGGAGCTCAGTGTTGAAACTGCCCAGAATTTCAGGAGATGAACCATAGATAGGAATTAACAAAGAGGTCATTTAAACAATGGAACTCGAACCTTAGGAGAGCAGTGTCATCCTGATTACTTGGAGATCTACGCTCACGGGAATGCTTAAACCTGACTTCAGTATGTAAACTGGTAGAAGCTTACTTGCTTTTTTCTAACTGTTTTTAAGCAATTTTAATGCCTATATGGAATGCACAGATTGGCTTGGGGAGTAAACAGTACTTGTAATGTAATTTCTTTATTGCAAATATTGCTGGAGTTGTCTCTTAAAGTTGAAGGTATGCTAAGATTCAAGTCTAGTTCAGCACGACCAGAAAAAGCCCTGTGGGATTATGGAGCATAGTGAAGTGCTTCACTTAGTGAAGTGCAGACATTACAGGATTATGTTGCTTTGACTAACAGCTGAGAAGGCTTTGAATAACAGCCACATGTGTACAAGCTGTAAGCCAGATTCTCTGCTGCGATGCCAGCCCCTTTGAGCCATCTGACGGTGTAATGGAGCTGAAAAGTGGCGATGTAATATATCCCTGTCTTCTGTTCCTCAACCACAGGGTAGATCCCAGCTGCCACAGTGTTGGCATAGCCAGCGCTCTCGTACCCAGGGCTTAGACCCCAGAATAGGGACCCTGTCTGGATTTACACTGGGACTCTGCTAAGGAGGATGTGATTAGGGGAAGTGTTTCCACAAGTATATTCCCACAGAGCTGTTTCAAGTACACTGGTACCAGTTCAGTTCAGGAAAGGGAGTCATTACTAATGTCCTCCAAATGGGCATCCCAGGGAGAGAAGCTGTAGCTGAAAGTTTTCCCCCAGCATTTATTCTTCAGCCAAAATAAAGTTAGATTTAACATATGACCTTAAAAGTTCACTGCTCTTATGGATGTCCTACAAACCACTCACTGATTTAGACTTAGATTTCAACACTGGAATGACTTATCAGCCCTTGGGTTTCTTCATCTGGCACTCTGCAAGATGAAGAGTGGGATGTTTTTCTGGTGACAGAGGGATAACAGTTCTGTTATCTCTATACGACAATCACCTTACTCAATTCACTATGTATTGGGAGATTTCTCCATTCACAGTGAAAGAGGGGGAAGAAAATAATCAATGCAAACCACTCTGGTTTAAACAAACCAAGAATTTCATGTGAGAGATCACAGAAAAAGTTTACGGCATTCTTTCTCCTCTCCCCCCAATCAGAATTCCAAATGACTATCATGAGTTGCCTTGTGAAATATCGAAATAGTTACATTAGTATGTTTATTATCTTTCTTCCTTAAAATGGGGCCATGCAGTCAATGTTGTTGACTGCTGGAAAAGCTCCCATAGCCTTCACAGAGGTGTGTGCCATGATTTTTCATTCTTACTGGGTTTGACTCAACAGCCAAAAGTGAGTAAGGCAGCGAGTTGTTAAAATGGACTGGTTATCTGTTAGAATTGTGTATATTTTCTGTGATGCTTACGGTCTCTTCCCAGGGAATCTGCCTAGGAAATCAACTCTCTATCATTTTGTGAGATTTATAGTATTTTCTTTCATTTGTGACCAGGGTTTCAAACCTTACTGTGGTATGTTCATGTGGTAACAAGTGACCAAGGTACCACAGTTTGGAGAATTACTCTTCTCATACAGCATTGTTTAGAGTAATACTCTTAATTAATATTTAAATTTAGCTGAGTTGATGCTTCACAGCTGACAAACGAGTCTCTGTGCTCCAAAACTTCCCCCACTTCCCAAGCAGAGATGGTTTAGGCACCTTTCTGTGGGTAAACCTCTTCTGTGAATGTGCTGGGGTTCAACCTCCCTCCACGTGCAGTCCTTGTCCCTGTCTCCCTGACCTGCTGTGTCTGGTATCGGGGCTGCTGCCAGGATCCTGTCACAGCCGGGACCTGCTTCTGTTCCAGCCTCTCTGTCCCACGGTTGCCACAGCCACTGTCCTGTTGTCACCCCTCTTAGATTTGTGCCAAGACTGAGATAAAGCAACCTGGTTGATGACATCCAGAAGCACTTGGATTGCTCGACGAAGCACTGCTTTGTGTGTTGTTTCTGCAGCTCTCCCTGCACAGAGACAGCATGGATTTAAGGATTTGTCTGTTCTCTGAGCTAACCCTACTTATTATCTATTTGTACAGTTAGAGGAAACTATTGCTCTTTATCCAGCAATCTGAGTTTTATATGAAAATAATATGAAATCTTTATCTGAGCACCACTAGTTCAAAAAGATGTATTTTTATCTTGTTTTCAGTGGAAGGAGAGGTTGTCCTGGTACGTGACACAGGTACATTCTTACCTGAACAGGGAGAAGTGACTGAGCTAGGCTAAGCCCGGAGCTTACTGTGGCACCAGAAAAAATATCCTTGACTTGATGGCACACAGGTAAATCATGGAAATATATTTAAAACTCTATAGATAGATTATATGTCTTTGTAATTTTTCATTAAATTTGTGCTGCTTTTTTAAGCCCTGTCCTATCACAAAGTGGAAGTTCAAAGCTGTGGT
>JAOXNO010000041.1:63688288-63711545 GCA_028565335.1 Limnodromus scolopaceus | reverse complement strand
GGAGTAGAGGGGAGCAATGACCTCCCTCGACCTGCTGGCCACACTTCTTCTGATGCAGCCCAGGATATGGGTCAGACTCCTTTCTCTAGAAATATAAGAAGGATTTTTAGTGACACCTTGGGAAATCTGATGATTTCCAACACCCCCGCCTAAGAATTTTTTCCCCTCTATCAAGAGCAGTGTGATATCATACTGATAGATTGATAATTAAAGCTGAAAACAATTTCCTGGATTAATTGTGCCGATCTTAATTTCCTTAATATCTCTGCAATAATGGGTATTTTGATCTTTGGCGATGGGAGTATTGAATCTTTTGCAAACAATACCGAGATTAATTTTGCATTAAATATGAGCATTTTTGGATCCCACATTGTGCAATAAAGGAGGTGGGAACGGCTGCCTTTTGCGAAATGGGCGCCCTGGGTAAGTGTTCAATAATATTCAGGCAAGCTTCTGTTTTCAATTTTCTTTGCAGTGTAACAAATTAATAGCTGTGTATTACACTCAATTAGACGAAGGATTGGCTGGTTGCTGGCTGGTAACTTTTAAAGTAGCGTTTCAGTAATATCTTCAAACTGGTTAGTGTATTTATAAGTACAACTCTCTGTGAATGCGTGTGTATCTCCTTTTCTGCACTGTGGACTTGGGTGGAAAATCAGACTTTGTAGGAAAGCTTGTAAATAGAAACACCAATGCTTCCAATATTTTGCAGGAGATAACTAAGACCCCCTGAAATTCAAGGCAATTCAGAAATGTTTTATCTAAATGCATTTAAGGCTTTGAAGAACTTGCAGAACAAGAAATGCTGTTTTGGCTGTTGGTTTTGGGGTTTTTTGAGAGACTCGGCTGAGCAGGTCTTTTCTTCTGATGGGAGGAAGCTGGGCCCTTGTGTCTAAAGAGCCTTACCTTATGCTATGCTGTTTGATGGACCCCTCGTTCATAAATGGCACATCAAGCAACACTGAGGCTCTTACTTTTATCAAGAAGGTAAAGTATTATTTAGGGCCACTGGCAGATAAGCCATCAGTACCTGATGCAGATTTTTCCCCTTGATTTATAGTTTCTTTGCGGCATGTACTCAAACTGATATGTATCAAGCAATATAGATTGAGTATTTGTGCTTTCTATATACAGCAAAGGTTATATTGTCATTTTATATGAGCTCAACAAGAACAGTACTCCTCATCAAATGGGCACTATGTATTTCAGGGTAGGATTTTGCTTTTAAATGTTCTGTTGACATCTATTGCTCTAAAGTTCATTTAAACTTCTTGTGTGTTAATCCCCAATCAGTAACATTTAATAGCGTTATTGATCTTTCTAACTCTTTCCTGAAGCTAGTTCCTTTCCTGTCTATCTTACTTAGGTTTGGAAGGACGCTGCCACTCAGATTTTCTTCTCCTTATCTGCAGCATGGGGAGGTCTAATTACTCTCTCTTCCTACAACAAATTCCATAATAATTGCTACAGGTATGTGAGAGTGAAACCCATCGGTCTTATTTTATAGATCTTCTCCAAAACCAGTCATCTTCCAACTTGCAGAAATCTGATTTGAAAGACCCTCTACTTTTTTCCCCCTCTTCCTTCCCCCCCCTTCCCCTTTTCTTCCCCCTCTCCCCCCTTTTTTTTCTTTTTTTGTTTCTTTAATCTTTTTTGGTTTTGTATATTTTATCTTCTTCCCAGGTCCTAATCTACTAGTCTCAAAATGAGCCTTAGGCTTATTATAGTCCCTATTGGCTCCTCATATTCAGAATCAGCAGTTTTAGGTCAAAAGGCAACCTGGGAAGTTGTCAACGACTCTGAGCAGTGGTATGAAACCCTGCCAGTTGACAGCCTCTGCTGAAGACCAACCTGAGTGTAGAATGGGCTGAAGTTTGTCATTGTGAGATGTGTGTGTTTAACGTGCAGTTTCCACGTAATTTTTGTCTCTCCTAAATGCAATTATTTTTTCCTATTACTCTTACTGTAATTTTACACGTACAAAGTTATTTCAAGTTGTGAAATTTAAAATCACTTTTATTTGTAATCACCGAAAGTTATTTTTCCAAGGAAAAAGTCACAGTTCTGGTGGCATAGTATAGTTTTTCATAAAAAAATGCGCTAGATAAATGTATGCAGAAGGAGGGAAAAAAAAAAAAAGCAAGTGACATTATTAGAACGTTTCCACTGCTATTTTATTGTCTTTAAAACCAATCTTGTTTCTGCTGAAGCAAATCTTTACTGATTCCTGCGATGGCAGAGCTGCTGATTCAGAACAGCCAGCAGCATGCACAGGGACTGTCCCAGGGGTATGCTTCAAATCTTTCCTGAATCAAGACTTCAAAGCACATGCTCCTTGGGATTTGAGTTCCCATATCCTATAACTTCTAAGAACTGTATGCAAGAAACTGACCTTTAAAAAGAAATGTGGATTGGGATTTTAAAATAGAATTTCAAAAACATTTCCTACTATTGTTCAAAGGTAATTTAATATAATTCTCCTAAAACATGGATGAATGAGTAACAGTGTTGAGTACTCAGTAACTCCTGCCCAGAAATCCTGGGGGTCCTGTTTCTGAAAATGCTTGTCCTGACCTTTGATTATTTTTTTGTTTGTTTTGTTGGTGAATGAATATATACAGAGTATCAGGGCAAAAAATGGGAGAAGCATCATGCTGTCTTTCTGCATTGATTTAGCAATGTTTCATGGCGTTTGGAAAATTTTAATGCAAATTTTGAATGAAATGCATGGTAATAAAGTATAAAAATCTTACAGGTCTAATACTAAATACATGCTTTACCTGTGTTAGAGAGGGATATGGGAGACTGAAGCAGAAATAAATAGAAGAGCTTAGTTACTTCTAATCTTTTTAATTTTACAACACGTTTTGAATACTGAAATGAAGCGTGACTGTTTTCTCTTTCAATTTTTATATTCATTACATTCTAGTACTGCAGATAAAATGGCAGTTTTCAGTTACATATTCATTTTAAACGTCATTAAATAATCTATAATTGCAGTAAATTTACATAAATTCACTTCGTAAGCCATACCTAAAATATTTTACTTAAAACTTTTCTGGGTTTTGGAAGAAGATTAACACATTATGATTCCAAAGAGAACACTGTCATTTTTGTCTGTAGACCTGAAGAATTGACCTAATCATTCCTGGTAAGAGATGCTCTCTTAGAGATTCCAGAAGTTTGCCAGCTCAGTGAGGTTCTTGACAGCCTTTCAGGTCGTATTTCATTCTGTTCCTGACGAACAAGTAGCAGTAGGAATAAGCAATTCTAGTCAATTTAAGGGAAAAAAACAAACAAACAAAAGAAAACCCCCCAAACCAAACCACATTTAAGGTAAGTGACTTTTTTGTTCCTCAGTTGTAATATTTCAAGGGGAAGTCTTCTGGACACATCTATTGTGAACTAAAAATGAAATTTGTATCAAGAATGTAATAATTATGGATGGGGATCATGAGGGCTTGTTTCCTGTCAAGTCACATGTACGAACCCAGTATAATATGACATTCAGGTATGGATTTCTTCAGGTTCCCTTAACAATAACAGAAAATTGTACCAGTGAATTCCCTATAGATGGGCAGGCATTGAAGTGAGTCCTGGAAGGTACAGAAAGCTTAACCCTGAAATTTTGTGTATAAATACAAGAAAGGTACAGGACAAAAATCGTCTTACCTGGCTGGTGGTGGTTAGTCCATATGTAATACAGCAAGCAGATACCCACATCAGGCAAAGAGTAAAACACTGCGTTATGGATCATATCGTCATTGCTATCCTCTTCAGGGAGGCCAAAAGCAGAAGTACCTATCCTCCTGTGGGGCCTGTGGCTTCCTATAGGGCATGTGGATGATGGGAACTTGCACAGCTGATTCCTAGTGGTGGTGTGAAGACTTCTGTCATCTCTGATCAGCCTCAAATGTACCCGAGAAGTGTAAAACCATTCCTTTGGCAGCGTTCCCACAGGATGTGTGTGCTCATGAGAGAGACTCCTGAAATGTGTACAAAACTTTCCCTTGCATGTCTTGCAACAAGGTAACATGGCTTCTTGTTTTTTCCTTTTCAGGGACACATTGATAGTCACGTGTACCAACAGTGCCACAAGTATATTTGCGGGCTTTGTCATCTTCTCGGTGATTGGCTTCATGGCAAATGAGCTCAAAGTGAATATCGAAGCTGTGGCAGACCAAGGTAGGGTATGCTGCTGTTTCGTTACTTAGGCAGCACCTAGTGGCAACTTCAGCTCTGTTTTTAATCATGACGTTGACACTGGAGGTGGGAATAACAGCTTCAAACTGGAGCGGATTAGTAAACTACTCGTAGGCATTTCAGTATGGGAGAAGGTACACTGGGAAGTCAAGATACTACTTGAAGCCTTCTTGTCACTTGTATGGTAAGAGAAAGAAGCAAGCTGAGACTCATTTCAGATCTTTATCGAAGGGGATAGCGTGAGATGTCTCCTTCATGTAGTCTAAGGGATCACTGGCCTTCTTGTTTGTCTCTGCTGCTGCCTTGTCAGGTCGTCCAAAGTAAAAGTTGTCCCTGGTGGTGGGAATCTTGAATGAGAGGATGGTGGGCTTCGCTTTGCGGGGGGTGTGAGAGGTGGACTGAGCTTCTGCACTGCAGGGAGCAAGCAGCTGCCTCCACGGGAAAGTGAAAAATTTCTGGAGAACTGATTAGAAGATTTTGGTTAGTGAAGTGGGATGGTTATGAATGGGGATCTGAAAGCTCTTAATTGGCAGAGCTGAATGTGAGTATGACGGATGGGAGAATTGGTGCTGCCATGTATGATATGGTGTGAAAGTAGCAGGAGATGGGAAGGGAGAAGCTTTTGGGATAAGAGTCAGAGAATTTTAAGGGGTTGGAAAAATCTGATGGGACTGTAGCGGGATAATTGTTACCTCAGTCTAGTCCTACATTTCCTGTGAGATGTGCAGTACTTTGGCCCTAAGCCAACTCCCAGATATTTAAGATCATTTTAAACTGTGTTCAAAAGACATATTTGTAATAACTTTGTAATAACTTGTATACAATATTTACGATTCCCCTACCATAGCTTTTCCTGTGTGCATATGAGGATCTTAAGTGTATCGTATCAGCTTTCAGCACAGATACAGTAATTTCCAAGCACTGAAGGGAAGTGATTAATACCTTCTCCATGAGCCATGGGGATGATTCCCAATGCTGTGCACCCCCAACCATGATAGCACAGGGCAAGAGGAAGCTCTAAACGGGAGGACGGCAGAGTTAAAAAAAAAATAAAAATGAATGTTGCATACTTACGGCTTCTATACGTGATGTGTTTCACTGTCTGCATTATCGCTAGACATTTTGCTGACAGGTTTGTTGTGTGGATAAATTCAATGCTACAGGGTGCTACGTATAGCTTAAGGTACCTGACTGAGTGAGCATCATGATTCAGAAACTGTAGCAGTGAGTTGACAATAGGGGATAGAAATGAAGACAACTTTAAATAGTTTTCTTTATGGTAATATTCGTATGTCATTCTGGGTAAATTAGGTATTAAGATTAGTCTGCATTTAACAATGTTGTGGGAGCTAAATGCAAGACAGACAACATGACACAGAAATCCTGTAGCTGTAGGAACAAGAGGCGGTGAAGCATTCTTTATTTTTTCTTGAAAAGTACCTTTTCTCAAAACTTTAATGTTTCTAATTGTTTATTAGAAATCAGCTGCTACAGGTGAAAGGAGGAGAACAACAGAGGAGGGAACAAGATGTTGCTGCTGGTTAAGAAAAAAAAAAAGGGGGCTTTTAGTTATCTTTTGCTTATTCCTTCTCTGTAAACTGAAACACCTGAAACATGGATAATCCAGCAGACTTTGCAGTACTTCTGACCTCAGAGATGCAAATAATGGTGCCAGGTCACATGTAGTTTCTGCAGCTCCTTTGGTTGATACATGGCAGCCCAGATGTTGGGGTGAGGGGAAGCTTGTGAGCTGCAGTTCAGTCACAGAGAGTTAGTTTGGTGCTTGCAACCAGCTGACCTGTGGTGGGATGGGCTGCTATAACCAGGCTGTGGATTCAGCTAGAGGGTCTGAGAGGAGAATTTTACAGGATGGTCAGCTGGCAGACTGTTCTTGATAGCAAGTAGAATCATAGAATAGTTTGGGTTGGAAGGGACCTTTAAAGGTCATTGAGTCCAATTCTCCTGCAAGGTCATTGTGACCAATTCTCCTGCAATGAGCAGGGACATCTTCAACTACATCGGGTGGCTTAGAGCGCCATCCAACCTGACCTTGAATGTTTCCAGGGATGGAAAATCTACCACCTCTCTGGGCAAGCTGTGCCAGTGTTTCACCACCCTCATCATTGTATCTAGTCTAAATCTACCGTCTTTTAGTTTAAAGCCATTACCCCTTGTCCTATCACAACAGGCCCTGATAAAAAGTCTGTCCTCATCTTTCTTTTATAAACCCCCTTTAAGTAGTGGAAGGCTGCTATAAGGTCTCCCCAGAGCCTTTTCTTCTCCAGGCTGAACAACCCCAACTCTCTCAGCCTGTCCTCATAGGAGAGGTGATCATTTCTGTGGCCCTATTCTGGACCTGCTCCAACAGGCCCATGTCCTAGACCCTGTCAAGTAGTAGGGGATACTGTACTTGCAAGCTAATGTGATGTCAATTCAGTCTTCAGTGTCTTGTCTCTTCTTTTTGGTTTGCCAGCTAAGTGGGAACAGAAAAGTTTCACTGTCATCTTCATTTTCTGGCTGGGTTAGACCTTTATGTGACGCCAAGTGTTTTAGGAGTAATGTTTCCATTAATATTTCAACTTTACCTCCATCCTGAAATGAACGGCAAATTAAAAAAACACCCAACCCCAAAATATAAACCACACTGTATTTATTGTAAGGAGTTGGTGGACAAACCAATGAGGAGAAATGCTCTGCTGGACCTTGTACTAAGAAACAAAGAAGGTCTGGTTGGGGATGTAAAGGTTGAGGGTAGCCTTGGCTGCAGTGACCATGAGATGGTGGAGTTCAGGATCCTGTCTGGAAGTAGGCCAAAAAGCAGAATTACAACTCTGAACTTCAGGAGAGCTGACTTTGGCCTCTTCCAAGACCTACTTTGAGTAATCCCATGGGCTGACACTCTAGATGGACAGGGGGTGCAAGAGAGCTGGCTAATATTTAAGCACCACTTCCTCCAAGCTAAAGATCAGTACATCCCTAAGAACAAGAAGTCGGGTAAAGGAAGCAGAAAACCTGCTTGGATGGGCCGGGGGCTTCTGGAAAAACTCAGATGGATGAAGGAAGTTTATAGAATGTGGAAAAAAGGACTGTCCGCATGGGAGAAGTATAGGAGTGCTGTCAGAGTATGCGGGGATGCAATGAGGAAGGCTAAGGCCTGCTTGGAATTAAACCTGGCGGGGAATGTCAAGGACAGTAAGAAGGGTTTCTTCAAGTACATCAGCAGTAAAAGGAGGACAAAGGAAAATGTGGTCCCTCTGCTGAATGAGATGGGTGCCCTGATGATGGAGGATGAAGAGAAGGCAGAGCTAATGAGTAACTTCTTTGTTTCGGTCTTTACTACAAGGCTGGCCCTCAAGAACCCCAGACCCTGGAGGTAGAAGAGAGAGCCTGGAGTAAGGAAGACCATTCCTCAATCACAGAGGACTGGGTTAAAGATCATTTAAGCAAACTTGACACCCACAAATCCATGGGCCCTGATGGGATGCACTCGTGAGGGCTGAGAGAACTAGCAAATATGATTGCAAAGCCGTTCTCCATCATATTTGAAAAGTCACAGAGAATAGGAGAGGTGCCTGAGGACTGACCTCCCTTCAGGTTTTAAAACCTTGAATGAAATTGTTAATGGAAATGGGAAGGGATTTTTTTTCTTTTTTCCTCCTAAAATATTAATCTGATATACATAGTATTTTTTTTCATTTAGAATCTTCATTTCAGGAAAAAATCACATACCTGATGAACAAATAAAACACTTTTTCATGGAGGGAAAGACAGGTTGATCTGTTTTCATTCTAGTCTCTCAGTTTGATTCAGAACATACTGCAGTTGGAAAATTTGAGTAAAATGAAAGTTCAAGGTCATTTGACTTTTTTCTTTTTGTTTCAACACATGTAAAACCTTTGGATTTTTCCTGGCTTTAGTAGCCTTTTAGAAAGAGCTCATATGCCCCTAAATCTCTGAAGATGGAGAGGATGGGAGCCAGCCTCCCTGTGACTGTTCACCTGTGCCTGGATGCTCCCGAGCATGTGCTACCTTGGAGAGTTATGAGGGGTTGAGATGGAGAAACGTGCACTTTCATATTCTATAATTAAACTTTCCCTAAAATTGTGATTAATAGGAACTCATTATTCTGAGACGTAATTAAACTTCTACATGCAGGAAGCTAGTGCAAACAGAGCCCTTATCTCTAATAGTCAAGAAGAAATCTTTAATCAAGAGATGAAAGCACGTGTTCATGAATATATAGTAGTTCTATGTGTACCATCCTATTCCAAAAAGCCATTTTTCTGCAGCACATTTTAAAGGCATCAACACTTACTGAGTCATCTATATTTGCTGGGATGTTTTTTGGTGGTTTTGTGGTTTTTTGGGGTTTTTTTCTGTGTTTTTAACTTCCTTCCTCCTGGAATCTCTGCTAAGGCACATTGAAAATAAGGAGGTGACTGGTGACAGCCAACATGGCTTCATCAAGATCAAGTCATGCCTAACAAACTTGGTGGCCTTCTACAAATGCGCTACAGCATTGGTAGATAAGGGAAGAACAGACATCATCTACCAGAACTTGAGCATTTGATACTGTCCCACATGGTATCCTGGTCTCTCAATTGGAAAGGCATGGATTTGATGGATGGACCACTCAGTGGATAAGAAACTGGCTGGATGGCCACACTCAAAGGGTTGTGGTCAAGTGGAAACCAGTGACGAGTGGTGTTCCTCAGGGATCAGTACTGGGACCACTGCTGTTTAACGTCTTTGTCGGAGACATGGACAGTGGGATTGAGTGCACCCTCAGCAAGTTTGCAGACGACACCAAGCTGTGTGGTGCAGTCGATGCTGGAGGGAAGGGATGCCATCCAGAGGGACCTGGACAGGCTTCAGAGGTGGGCCTGTGTGAACATCATGGCAATCCCACAAATACAGGTTGGGTGAAGAATGCATTGAGAGCAGACCTGAGGAGAAGGACTTGGAGATGTTCGTGGATGAGAAGCTCAATGTGAGCTAGCAATGTGCACTCACAGCCCAGGAGGCCAGCTGTATCCTGGGCTGCATCAAAAGAAGTGTGGCCAGCAGGTCAAGGGAGGTGATTCTGCCCCTTTGCTCCGCTCTGGTGAGACCCCACCTAGAGCACTGCGTCCAGCTCTGGAGTCCTCAGCACAGGAAGGACGTGAACCTGTTGGACCGGGCTGGAGCACCTCTCCTAGGAGGACAGGCTGAGAGAGTTGGGGTTGTTCAGCCTTGAGAGGGGGAAGACTCCAGGGAGACCTTATAGTGGCCTTCCAGTACCCAAAGGGGGCCACAGGAGAGATGGGGAGGGACTCTATCAGGGAGTGTGGTGACAGAACGAGGGGTAATGCTTTTAAACTGAAAGAGGGGAGATTTAGATTAGATCTTAGGAAGAAATTGTTTACTGTGAGGGTGGTGAGGCACAGGAACAGGTTGCTTAGAGAAGTTGTGGATGCCCCTTCCTTGGAAATGTTGAAGGCCAGGCTGGATGGGGCTTTGAGCAACCTGGTCTGGTGGGAGGTGTCCCTGCCCATGGCAGGGAGTTTGGAACTAGACGATCTTTAAGCTCCCTTCCAACCCAAACCATTCGGTGAACTTCCACATTTGCCTTCTGTTCAGAACAAACTCCAAACACTTCACAAGTTGTCTGTGGAGATTATTTCACGTGCTGCTACGATTGTTTTTCTCAGTACGTGAGATGGCAACAGTTCTCTCCTGAACTGAAACAACATGGGGAGCTGTGGGAAATGGGATGCAGTAACCTAGATCAGAAAACTGGCCAGGACAAGAGTGAGTTTGGAGCCCCTCTTCGTGGCATGGGTCATGGCATTAGCACAGCTTGGCTCTCATTCGTGTTTTGCCTGACAGGAAACGTCCTTCAGGGCATTTGAAATGGGCGCTCCTTTAACTGGGATAAATGGAGAAGACGTGCCATCTACTGTAACACTACTGTCACGTTACTGCAGCCTTTTCTCCCAGGCAAATCTAAATCTTGTAGAAATGTGTTTTCTTTACGGTCAATAAAAATTATAACCCAATATATCAAACCAACAGAGAAAGGAAAATTCCTGAGTAAGGCTCTACAAGACCTCCATCTCTTTATTTTTTTTTCTGTTGTGCATTATTCCAGAATTTCTTCTGGATTTTTTTAGATTCTCTCCAGTTATTACCTTGTGTCTGATATCAGCCCTGTGTATCTGTTATGTTCTCTCCTTCTCATTTGTCTGTGCGCTGATGAGTTAAAGAAGGGTATTTACTTTTCCAGTCATCCCTGTGGTACTGAGGTGTGGGTGATTGCTATGTTGGTCTAAGGCTGGGTTGCTCACTGGCAGGGACAGTGGCAGGAATTTGATCATGGAGCAGGAAGGAAACGTAGCTGCAGTACATGATTTTTGTTTTATTTTTCATATTTGGATCAATATATTAGTATACTGGTTAAACATCTTTTCTGCAGCTTGGAAAGTAGGAATGTATTAGCGTTTTGAAACTTACAGCCAATATAGAAATTAATCATGTGGGGCTAAATTCTGCGATGCTTAAATATTTCTGTAAATAGGTGAGATTGAATGGGATCTTTTGTACTTATATCAAGCAAAGTAATATACTTCAAAGTCTAATACAATAACTCTTCACCTCTCCCTCTTTTCCATTTAGTCAACAATGTTAGTGTGGTGCAGGATATAACAGCCTTTTTTTCCCCTTGTTTCTAGGTCCTGGAATTGCTTTCGTAGTTTACCCAGAAGCCTTAACTAGGCTTCCCCTCTCTCCGTTCTGGGCTATAATATTCTTTTTGATGCTTCTGACACTTGGATTGGACACTATGGTAAACCGCTTTTTTTCCCCATTCTTTTCCTCTTGCTTGTCCTATTTATTTGTTTGGAGGACCACGAGATTAATTGCTATTTTCCACGTGGTCAGTGAACTGCTTTCCAAACAGAGGAATGAGGTAAGGCCGTCAATGCTGAAATAATTTGGGTGAAGCTTTGACATGGACACCTGAGCATTTAACACCTAGGATTCAAAATACTCTCTTAAATTCCATTATATCTGGTCGGAGCGCTTTGCATAGGTTGTGTGCACTGAAATGAATCCTTGTATTTTGTCTTTCAGTTTGCCACTATCGAGACTATCGTGACCTCCGTTTCGGATGAGTTCCCCAAATACTTACGTACGCACAAGGCACTGTTCACTCTTGGGTGCTGCGTCTCCTTTTTCATCATGGGATTTCCTATGATCACTCAGGTAATAACATTATCCTTGAGCATCACTGTCTGTCCCAAATCCCCCTCTGGTGGCCGTTCTCCTCCTGTGCAAGTTGCAAAAGATTAGGCTGAATTCTGCTGCATGCACAAAGACACTGGGTGAGTCTGAAAGCCTTATTTTATTTTATTTTATTTTATTTTTTTAAATGAGTGCTCTGAATGACATATAGTCAAAAGACTTTGCTTTTCAAATCTTTCTAAGAATCCAACTTTTAAAATTTATCCCTAGCCAAACATCTCCAAAGCAATCATGTAAGTTAGGTATTCATTTAAGAAAAAAAATAAGGTTTGTATGTCATATAAAAAAGCACACCAGTTTTGGGTGCCTTTCCTACCGGATTAGATATATACTGATAGTCTCAGCAAACTGTGGTGTTAATAATGAAATTCTCATCTACTGTTGATAGTCTTCAGTGTCTTTTGTCCACTAATTCCTCCAGCATTAAAACTCTCAACAATTTCAAGAAGAGGCGCACAAAATCTATTTTACTATTTTATTCATCGTTTTCCTCCCTTTTTCTTTCTTTCCCCTCACCTTATCACCTACCAGCCCAACTTTGCTGTTCCAAAGCCTAGCATGGATTCAGTCCTTCCTTCACTTGAATTGTGCTGCTGAGCCTTTGCCCTCTGATAGAGCATTATATCCTCCCAAAGGGATGAATTGGATTTAATATTCAGTATTCCTGATTTCAATAGTGATTTTGTTTTTGCTGTAATATTAAGAGGTTAGAAACGCTGCTGGTGGAAGGTCTCGTTGCAGTTCTCTTCTTAATCTGAAAGGACTAAAACCAATGTCCTCCCAAGGTGTGTTAGCTACCAGACTCAGGTGTACCTTCTGCTTTTTTCTTGTTGGGTTTGATATTCATTCAGTCACGAGGAAGGAACTATAGTGCAGCATGAGCCTGTCACTGGTCAACGTGTGGATGCTTTCTTGGGATAGAGAGTCTTGGGCCGTGCTCCTGTCCATTTTGCCTACCTTAGTGCCAGCTAGAGTTGTGACCCATGTGAAGGGAGACACCAGCCATATGCCACGGGTAATGACTCTTTTGTCCTTTTTTCTTTAGGGTGGAATGTACATGTTACAGCTTGTGGATACTTATGCAGCTTCTTATTCTCTTGTCATCATTGCCATCTTCGAGCTTGTTGGAGTTTCCTATATATATGGTAAGAAAAATTACTGTTATTGGGTAGCCTATGTCAAAGTAACATTTTAACATGTGGTAAAGTAGCTGGTAACATGAAATTCTTGAGGAAAGGAATAAAGCTTTATTTTATTTTTTAATCAAAAAAGCCTCAGAATTTCCTAATTTTTAACAAAGCATAGTGGGACTTCATTACTATAGGATTCCTTCAAATACATGTATTCAAAAGACTTTAATATTGTCTAATGTCATTTTCCACCAGTAGCTTAAAGCCAGTGCTTAGAGAAGAGTATAAGAATAGACCAAACATTTAGTGACACTTCTCCAGGGGCTCTTTCACACTATAACAGTTTTAGGCTGAGAGACTTCCCGAGCCAGGGGTGGTATCTTTGCATTTGACAGCTTTTGAAGGTTTTATTTTCCATGTACACATCCAGCCTTCCCTTTAGCCCATCTGCCCCTAACACAGAATCGAGCCTATACGGCTTCTGAGAGTGATTAATTATGCCCAGTGGCAACACCAGTTATATTGATCCATGTTGATGTACATGAGATTATGAGGAAGATTGTCAGTTAATAGAAAGCAGTGAAATGACGTTGATGCTACTTGTAGCTATGTCAGTTGACAGCAGCTGGTGACTTGCTCCCATACTTGTCCAGTGCTTTCAGGAGATTGATTCTTGGAATCGTGTGATCTCAGATGATTGTAGTGGTAAATGTGAAGGTCTCCCTACATAAGAGATGATAAATTTATATCTAGAGTGTGGTAGTGCCACTTAAGACTTGTATCAAAAGCAACGCAAAATCTGAATATCAGTGTTAAAGACAACAAAGATAAGGCTGTTTTTGCTGTTGCTGTGGACAGGAATGAATTATATATTTTCTGTCAGCTAGACATTAACAGTCCCAGATGTACCTTTGAAGGTACATATATAGCAGTATGATTGTAGGCTGTAGTCCTGTACGCTGGATAGTTAGATCTACGTACATTGTGGGGTTCGCTCTGTAATATAAATGCATTTAAAAGATCGTGCATAATCAAAAAGGTAGGATTTGTCACTCTAGCTTGAATGTTATAGAAAGGACAGGGAATCAGCACTTCCTTCTTTTCTCTAATTTTATGAAAATACAGAAGTGTATTTCTCCACTGACATCCAATCCGGTGAGCAGGCCTGAGTGGTTGTAAGCGAAGTCAGATAGGACCCAGCGAGGAAATGCTACAGAATGTAACGGAAAATGTCAAAACACCAAGAGAAAAGTTCATTTAGACTGATGACGTTTTGGTTGATCAAAATGCATGTTGTTCTTTATGTCCGTGAATAGAGTAGGTTTAGAAGTGTCATCTCTGTGAGTGGAATGATATTGGTAACTGTTGTTCAGCTTCACACTCAACAGTCTTCTCAAAGGACCTGTGTGTAGTGCTTTGAGATATCTGCTGAAGTGAAGTCTAGAGAGGGATTTTGGCGGTCATTTAGCAGAACTCGTGGCTTGAAATATCAGTGCTGGGAAGTTTTGTCATTGCTCTGTGCTTTGGTTTCCATGAAGACACACGAGGTTTGCCCATTCCCTCCCCCCATTTACCACCAGGTTTATCACTTACCTATTCCTGCAGAAACACCGCTGGGTACATGTCATTTGAGACATTAGTGGATTGTACCAACCAATTTCCCAGCTTTCATAAAATCAATACAATTCCATAAGAGATGGTGAGTGGGAATGCTCATGAAGACTGTAAGGGTTTGTTTTGGTTTGATTTTTTCCCTTCTTCCCAAACCACGATACTCCTCATCTGTTTGCTGAGAGCATCCCTGAACAATGCTGTGCACTAGATGTTGTCACTCTTCCTGACCAGCAGCATCTACAGCATCACCTGGTCTGTGCCAAAAAGATTGCCCCCTTTAAATCCATTGCCATCAGTGTGCAAGATAAAAATTCCTTGTTTAGAATATTTTTAAATAACCCCCAAGCTACTTAAATCTGTAGAATTTCTTTGTTCTGTATGTTTTTTAAATAAAGACGAAGGTGAGTATGGAGCAAACACTGGCTCTGTTCCTCCTCTGAACACTGTGTGGCAGAAGCACTACAAACCTGCCTTTGTGGAACAACACTTTATTAGGCCTGTATGTGAAATTGTTCTGGCTAGAGCCTGGTTTGCCCAACAAATTCAGTATCCCTTAAAACACTAACTTTTATGAAAAACTTAAAATAATACAGAAATAATTATAGCACTGCAAAGGAATGACTTGAATAGAGAAATTTTTTTTAAGTTACGTATTACTTTAATATAATCAGACTTGGAAGAGATCTGACAAATTACAAATCATTCTTTCTATGGTTAGTAAAGCTTTTGATATAAACTGTTTCAAAGATTATTCCCTGGAGTTAACCTTTTGCTAGACTGAAGAGTTTCCAGTCTTTTACACAAAAAAGGAAAAACTTACTTTACAGTCATTATCTGCTTGACTAACGTATCATAGCTACTTCTGCTGCATTAATGCTACTTTTCTAAGGACTGTTCGTAGGAATACAGCTTGTATATTTGTCATTTGCATATTGTAAATACAAGTGAAGCTGCTGCTCTTGTTATATTCCTTCAAGCAGTGCTTAAAATTGGCATAATATATTTTCAAGCTCTGACAATTGCCGTTTTACACTCCACTGACACCTTTCTCTGGATACTTGTACTCTTCATAGCAAGCAGGTTGGCACAATAGCGGCAGGTGCTTTTATGATGAATTAAATCTGTCTTTAGTTCTTGTTACATGTTCTGCTTGCTGAGCGCATTGAGATTTTTAAATTAAAAAGAGGCACACTTGGTTATTTCCTTGCAATCGTTTATTTTTCAGGAGAGTCGGTGCTACGTAATCCAGTCAAATGCTGGTTTTTATTTCACATTCTGGTATAGATGTTTATTCTCCAGATGTTTAGATTATGATGCATGATTGGTAAAGAACAGCTTAGAGCTGCGGGTATTAATTTAATCATCAGTATAATTCCCACTGTTTCATTTTGTAATGGGAGGCTAAATACAGGGATCCTTGTGCTTGGGTGAAACACTGCTGGAAACCGAAACGTGTGACCTTAACTTTACTCGTGGTCCTTCTAGATCAGTTTTTCTGACAGTCTGTTGTTGGGAAGGTTCATCATCAGAGTGAGTGGTAACTGCTGCAGTGCATTTATAGTAAGTGTTAGTAATATTGAACGTTTTACCTGTCGCGGAATATTGAAGTAGCTGTCTGTCTTGATTTGCATCCTCCTTTTTAATGAATTTTCTATCTGCAGCACTTATGAATACATCATCCCTCTTTAGAGAGTGGAAATTGAGATATGGAATATCGTATATTGTTTATTTCCCGAAGTTATTCAGCAGGCCTGACTGATCTGAGAGGGAGACCAGGGATACTGAGATTCAAGCGGCGTTCTGTTAACTAAAGCATCCTTTGCATTTTTCCGTGGGACCTGACAAACTTATTTTCAGTCTTTCACCGGGAAAGAGATGAAAACTGTTTAACCCCTCTACCTTTTCATGTGCATTTGACTCCTGAACTGCTAATATTTAAAAGTGTCTCAAACTGTGGATACCCACTGACAATTCTAAGAAGGAACTAAATATTTTAATTGGAGTTTCAGACAAATCTGCAGGTTTGCATGAAGCTTACGTGAATTTTGGAGTCAGAAGACCCTGGTAACTCTTCAGTTAGTTAGATCTCCTTTGCAGCAGCAAGCGTAGTTGAAGTAGAGAGACTTGGATGAGCCTTAAACTTTGTGGAAAGGCCCTCCAGCCCATACCTTGTGCTGCTGCAATTCGTTTAGAACTAATTTTGCTCCCACAACAGCGTGCTGCAGGGATGCCGGCTGTGTGAGCATCTCCCAGGTAGCTTGCTGCAGATGGTGCACTGAACTGTAATAAGCAGATAAATAAAACACATAAAATCATTCAGTTGCAGCTATGGTCTCCTTTTGGGCCCAGAAGACAGTGACCCCGGGGGTTAGGGTCAGTCCAGGCATGCAAAGCTCTCTTAGGAAATGGAGGAGCACACGATGAGTCCAACGGATGCTGAAGTATGGTAATTCCATGGGTTGTAAAAATTGCATGTGTTTTACAGAGAAGAGAAGAGGCTTTCTGAAGAAGAGCATTTGCTGTAGTTGGGGGAAAAGAGAAAAAGAGAGAGAGAAATTATAATTACAGAAAAAATGCAACATCTGGGTCCCCTTGGGTTAGCTAAGCTTACATCTGTTGCAGGTTGTACTTCCCCTCACCCCCTCAAATGCAGTTCTTTGCGGTACCATTTTCTTGTTTAATTTCTGGATTTTTCTCCTCTATTTCTTATCATAACACAGTTTTTTAGCTTTACTTTGCACCATCAAGCCTTGCTGCTTTCTTGGAGGTGCATCAGAAGACACTGAATATTGAGCCTTTGCTATTTTTTACCTCCTTAATTCTGGGAATAGCCTGGTGGATAGATTTAGTTCAACAGGAAGGCTTCAAAAATAGGTGGATCAAGCCTGGGGATTATCCCTTCTTATATTCAGCAGCTGCAGTGGCTGACTGTAAGGGCAATAAAATAATAAAGCAGTTTATTACTTTTGCTCCAAGTATTTCCTCCTTTACTCAGTGACTGCTCTCCAATATTTGAGCTCCATCTCTGTCTCTACATCATGAAAGTTGGACTAAATGCTGTAGAATAACGCTTTGTAAAATTCAAATTACAGAGACGATTGCCTGCTTTATTAGACAATATAAATCCCAAATTGGCATTGTTTGCGTGACAGAGGAGCTCAGCCCTGGACCCCCAGCCTCCTTCTTCTTGTCATCATTAGAAAAGCTGGAACAAATTCCAATTTTGTTTTTATTAGTTTTGGATAAATTAGGGGCCATTTACCTGACCAGCTCTGCAGAGCAAGCCAGAAAAGCAAACTGGCTTTTATCGGACGGGCAATCAGTGCTGCTGGGCCAGCACCTTTTCTAGTCGCACGGCCAGGCCAGACAGACAGCTGAGGAGAGGGCTGGAAAAATACCATTTTCCAGTCTTGCATGCTTTATTAACTCAAGTAAATTTATAGTGGCAATCAATACAACGATCTGAAGAATCAACATGTCAGTTGATCTGTTTGTTCAAACAATGTTGAGTAAAATTTAAAATATTTACAGGTGCTCTCTAATAATACTAGGTATTGCTTGCATATTGAATGAAAAATAAAATGTTACTAGTTTCAGTGCTAAGTGATATGGTCACAGACCCATAGTAGGCACAGAGAAGCTCAGGTACGGTCTACGCGGAGACAGATATACAGATATTAACAAGGTTCTTCTTCACAGCGGAATATACCAAGCGTGCACATAATTGCAGCTAACCAGTACGTACTATTAACACTGTAACCCGCAACGTACTGAACGTTTAATCTCTATGTAAAAGCTCAGCTTTGCTTTAATCCTCAGGAAGTAAATATTTTATTAGAACGCTTCCCTCCGTAATAGTCTCATTTTTTACTGCGTGGTTAGGTCCTCCATTGAAGTTCTCAACCCACAAGTCAGAGTTTGTTTTGGTAATTAGCCACAGGGGAGATCACAGGAGCCATGTTGCAAACTGCAGCTGGTTTCTTTCACACCTAATTGCGTTTACATTTGCTCCTCACAGGATTGCAGAGATTTTGTGAAGATATAGAAATGATGATTGGATTCCAGCCAAGTAAATTCTGGAGAGTCTGTTGGGCATTTGTGACCCCTACGATTTTAACAGTAAGTGAAATTCTTCTGAGTGTCTTCTCCAAAGCGTTTTGTTGTTGTTCCTTCATCAGTCCTGATGTTTCTGAACAGCAGTAATTCCACCTTGGATGCAGATACCTAGGCACACGCACACAAGTGTGTGCACGTGTGTTCTCACACGTGTGTGTAGTAGAAAAAAAGAGCGTAAATGATGGTGGTTTTGGTACAGAAGGGATGGTGGGTCTCCAAATGCTGCAGTGGTGGCCTTTTCCTGGCTGTGCAAAGTGTTAGTATGGCATACCGTTATATTCCAGCAGTTTAGGTTATTGTATACATGTGTAATATATATTTGTGTATGTATACACATGGAAAGAGAGAAGAAATTAGATGATCCTCCTGTCATTTCCCAGGCTGAGCTAGGGAAGAACAACATTTCATTGAGTCATAAAGTAATCTAAGAGACAAGCTTTGGAAAGGCTAACATGGAAATTTGAGTGACAAAGTTTTAGATGCAAAGGTGGAGATATTTTTGCAAAGGTGGATACAATTATGTTCTGCATAACAAGGAGAAATCAGTTTCTCTAAAAAGCGTTACGGGGGCAGGAGGGAGAAAAAAGGGGGAAAAAGGGAAAGAAAAAGTGAAGGGGAAAAAGGGAAAGAAAAAGTGAAGGAAAAAAAGGAAGAAAAAGGAAAGAAAAAGGGAAGGAAGAAAAAAGGAAAAAAAAGGGAAGGAAAAAAGGAAAGAAAAAGGGAAAAAAGGTAAAGAAAGAGAGAGGGAAAATGAAAGAAAAAGAGAGAAAAAGGGAAGGAAAAAGGGAAAGAAAAAAGGGAAAAGTGGAAAAAAGAACAGAAAAAAGGAATGAAAAAAGAGAGGAAAAAGAACGGGGAAAAAGGGGAAAAGGGAAAGAAAAAAGGGAAAAAGGAAAGAAAAAAGAACTAAAAAAGGAAAAAAGAACAGAAAAAAGGGGGAAAAGGAAAGGAAAAAAGGAAAAAAGAACAGAAAAAAGGGGGAAAAGGAAAGGGACCAAAAAAAAGGAAAAAAGAACAGGAAAAAAAAGGGGAAAAAGGACAGAAAGAAAGAGGGGAAAAAAGAACAGAAAGAAAGAGGGGAAAAAAGAAAGGATAGAAAGAAAGAACAAGGGAAAAAAGAACATAAAGAAAAGGGGGGGAAAGGAAGGAAAAAAGAGAGAAAATATGGAAAAAAGGCAAGGGCATAGGAGCTTCTGTTTCCAGCCCCCTGGGCACTGAGGCGGTGGGTGGGGGTGCCCAGCCCAGGCGGCGGGAGCCCGCGGGGGGTGCTGCGGTTCTCCGCCGGCACCGGCAGGTGGCGCTGTGCGACAGCGGCTGGCGGCGCTGCCCGGCACTCACCTGCAGAGGCTTAATTTAAAAAAATATAAGTAGCTTTTCAAATTTAAAGGGAGGTTGTGGGGGTTTTTGGTTGGTTGCCTGGCTTTGGTGTTGTTTTGTTTGTTTGCTTTGGGGTTTTGTTTAGTTTTTCGTTTGTTTCGGGTTGTTTTGTTTTATTTTTGGGATTTTTTTTTTTGGTTTGGTTAGTGGGGTTATTTTTTAATTTTGTTTTTATATCCACCCTCACACCTGGAATGATGCTTTACTTCAAGTTTAGATCTCCATTTAATCTCAAAGATGGCACTTTCTTAATTTTGCCATTGCTACGCATGTTTTTTTCAAGTCCCAGAGTCCAAGTGTAATAACTACATCTACATTTTTTTATCTAGCTGAATGTTTCCTTTACATTTTAACCCAAGTACAGATACAATTTTTAATTGCGTATCATGTTTTGGCACAAGAATGAAAGAATTTTTTTTCCATTTCAAAAGCTTTCACTTGGTAAGTCAGCATAAAACCACATCTTTCACCAGGATTTTATGTTTGAGAGCACATCCTTCAGCCTGAAAGTCCTCGGGCCTGGACCACCGGTGTGGCAAGGTTCTCGGTATTTGCATAGGGTTGTAAAAACTCACCTCACAGCAGTGTTAAATAGTTCCTACAAGTATCCGTATAGTTTTAGGGACAAGATTAGAAAAGTTACTAGAATTTCTACTAAGACACAGGTGTTGAGGCAGTATGGGGTCAGCTGGGTCAGGTGAAGAAGCGAAATGGTGACTCCATCATTCTTTGCAATCCCTTCTTCCAGAGAAGTTGTATTTTGGTGTATGTGCTGAGAAGTTCCTGTTTGTGCTGTTCTTTTGTGCAGCATAAACATTGGTAAATCTTTTTATTTCTAGGGGAGGGGGGGGGAAAGGCTCTGGATAAAGTTAGCAAATTCTTTCCGGTATTGTTAATTCAGGAATGAGGTGGGATTTTTTTTTTTTTTTCTGAAAACTGGAAAAGGTTTAGTTTTCGTAGACAGGAGCGTATGTGTGAAGGCATTAGTGAGTTTTGGTGGGCTCGACCCGAGTTGTGAGCGAAAAAAATCTATAATGGGAACAATTTCTTCAGTCACCATGATGAAGATATTCTACCTTCCCACATAGATTTTTCTTTGCCTATTCTCTTTGCTGAGGTATAGTATTGCTGTGCATGAAAACCACGTAGATCTGTCTTACCTATCCAGTGGCAACTGGTTTTTGTGCAATATATAGGTATTGTAAATCCATTTTTAAAAGATTGAAGGCATAGCCCAGTTTAATCTATAGTATTAGGATAACGTAATACATATTTTTTTTTTCTCTGGAGGGCTTTGTTAAAATGAGGGCGTGTGCATGTTTTTTTTTAAATATCTTCTTTTGCTTCCAATGGCTGTTTTTAAGATACTGCCTTAGACCCATTGTTACACTTCTGAAGGGAATTGTAAGGCTTTTCTGCAAATTGCTGGGTTCCTTTGCTGATCAGACTTGCACTCTTAGCTACTGCCAGTAATCACAACCAGGGAATAGAAAATTATGTTGTCTCTTAAGGAAAGCAAATTTGGAAAGCAAACGAGGTCAGTTCAAACTTGCATGTTCTGTTGTTGTTCCCTCCAAATGTAATATTTAGTGAACTTACAGTGAGAAATAAATTGATACTGATCAGTTGTAATTCAATTTTTATGCAGTGGAAACAGAGCAAAACCAAGCAATACATTCTTTTCTGTTATTGCCCTGTAAAGCTAATATTTGATACATTTGGACAGTCTAATATTAGACTTTCAATTACTTCACATCTCTGGAAATAAAACCGATCATTTTTATACATGTCTTCACCTAGTTATACTGCTATGAATCTTCTGTGCGCAATTATTGCGAGCACAGGCATTTCCCAAAAGTTACTGAATTATGCACAGATGTAAGCAGATGTATTGCTATTCATACAGTAAGTGAAATGGAGTAACTTAGCATAATCACATTAGGTAAAACTGCCAATAGACCATGTAATAAAGCATGTTACTCTAGGGGCAAGATTCTAATTTCAATTCTTCTGGCATAAATACAGTGATTTTTCTGGGATTTTGCAAGGTTTCCATGAAACTCATTAGATTCAGACTCCGACCGGTTTATTACAGCTTGAGGCATCGCCCCGCCGTAGGTGTATGTGCTTTTATCTGTATTCCATATATCTGTGTGTGGATACCTACCACTGGCTGCATAGCAGCCTTCTTATGCTTCTTCAAACGTGTTTGTTTTTCTTCCTTCTTTCCAGTTTATTCTTTGCTTCAGTTTTTACCAGTGGGAACCGATGACGTACGGAGCTTACCACTACCCGGGCTGGTCCATGGTGCTTGGGTGGCTGATGCTGGCCTGCTCCGTTATCTGGATCCCAGTTATGTTTGTGATAAAAATGCATCTAGCCCCGGGCAAATTTATCGAGGTAATTCTTCTGCCTTTTTTGCCGCTTAAAAATACGGTCGCAGGAGACTGTCTGTTTTAGTTTACATTGATTTTTTTTGTGATATTGAATGTCTAATAGTGCTAAGATTGCTTTCTGGTAAGCTAGTTATTGCGTTGCAAAGAGATGCTCAGTTGATTTAAAATGCAGACCTTCTATTTCCTGTTCCTCCAAAAAAAAAAAAAAAAAAAAGCTCCTAAATTGTTAAGCTATTGCTTTTGTGAGAACTAGAAGGAGTTCCGAGTTTTCTGTGCCCTGGTGTGGTGTTGCTGGGAGAAAGTTGTTCTCCTGGCTCTGTTGGCCTTGATGCAAAAGCAGCGTGTAGGCGTAGGCAGCATCAGCTGCTGGTGCGCATCGGGTCGCAGCGAGCCCAGCGCTCCGCGTTAGGAAACGTCAACCAGGAGTCGCCTGTTTGCAGAGCGTGAGGTGGTTGGGTACCCGAGGCATCCAGGGTGCGCCCCAGGAGGTCGTGCCACTTGATGAAGTTCAGGAATGAGACCTCATGCTCCGCAGATCGAACTACTCATTAGAACACTTAGCGGGCAATCTTTTTATTCCCCCTTCTTCGTCTCTTGTTTTTCTTGACTATGCTGATCTTCTCCAGCTCCTGGGCTTAAAACACCTCCAGGTGCACCTTATTTATATGCTGCTTTGGTTTATTTTGGCAGTCAAATTCCTGCTGCTTTCCGCTGCCACTCCAGAAACATAGTAATCCCCTTCTGCTCCATGTCTCTGTACCCTGGCCCTCCCTGCCACCCCAGCTGCCACCGCAGGATGATAGAATAGAATTGTCTAGGTTGGAAGGGACTTTTAAGATCATCCAACCATTAACCTAACACTGCCAAAACCACCACTACACCATGTTCTTAAGCACCCATCTTTTCAATACCTCCTCAGCTCCTTGCAGGGTGTGGTACAGAATCACGTAGGTTGGAAGGGACCTTTTAAGATCATCTAGTCCAACCAATAAAAAAAACAAAAAACCACACCAACCACACCAACCCAACACTAATCCATATCCCCGAGCACCATGTCAACTCCTCTCTTGAACACCTCCAGGGATGGTGCCTCAACCACCTCCCTGGGCAGCCCATTCCAATGTCTGACAACCCTTTCAG
>JAOXNO010000041.1:63641462-63663036 GCA_028565335.1 Limnodromus scolopaceus | reverse complement strand
AAATGGGCACAAACTTGAATGTAAGAAGTTCCACCTAAACATGAGGAGGAACTTCTTTACTTTGAGGGTGGCAGAGCGTTGGAAGAGGCTGCCCAGGGAGGTGGTGGAGTCTCCTTCTCTGGAGACATTCCAAACCCACCTGGACACATTCCTGTTCAACCTGCTCTAGGTGGACATGCTTTGTCTGGGGGGTTGGACTAGACGATCTCCAGAGGTCCCTTCCAACCCCATGTGATTCTGTGACAGGCAGGGCAAGGAACCCGAGACTCAGAGGGGAGAGAAGAGAAGCAGGTGTGGTGAGGAGCTGGAGGCCAAGAAAGAAACAGGTGATGGCTGGGCAGAGAAGCTGTGGCAAGGATGATACAAGGACCGTGACTTGGAAGGGAGTGAGGTGGAGGGATGAAGAGTGTGGTAAGGGGAGCCATGGGCAGCAGTTGGGAGAAGCAGGCTGGCGAAAGAGGCAAGGGGCTCGTGCCTAGATGGGAGACCTGAGGACTCCAGTCTTAGACTGGGTGGGTAGGACTGGGTGAAGGTTTGCTTGCGGTGGAGGCAGCATAATAGGGGAAAAACACTGAAAGTTCAGATTTGGTGGTGCTGTAAAGTATGAGTGATGTGTGCTAATATTTAACAAATGTTTTTGGAGGATACAACTTGGATAATGTGGGGTTTTTCATTAGTGATTTAGAACCTTAATTCTGCTGCACTTTCATTGTTCACCTGTAAAGTTGAGGTGCTATTACCCTTTCCTCTAATAGTTGTGTGAAAAGAATTAATGAATATTTGTAGAGGTCTCGGATACTGTGCTGGAATAATTAATTTGGTCATGGTCTGCTCTGTATTCAGAGTAGGATTTGAATATGGTAGATTCAAGGTGAGCCTTGAACAATAAAACTAAAGCAAAACTTCAGATCCTTGTTTGTTAAATAAACATTTTTTGCTCTTTGTTGTTTACTTTCTATACTGGCAGAGATGGGGGCCCTCTGGAAAGCCTCTGTGATCCTCTAATTAAGAACAATTAGGAATGGTGTTGGAATGCACATCCCCGGAGGGCTAAGCAAGGTTTACCTGTGAGACTAACCCGAACATCTGTCTAACTTACCATTTATATTTGTTTTTTAAATATAGCTAAGGTTTTAATGTGTTTTGTATACACAAAGTGATTTTTTTCCTAATGAAATCATTAGGCTGAGTGTTTTTGTGTTTTTTCGTTTGCAAAACTGACCATTTTCAGAACAGAGAAATGATCTGGAGTTGGAATACAATGAGCTAGGAGGGGATGAGTGAGATGAATCATCTTCAGTGGAAGAAATTAAAGATCACTTGAGACATAATTATTGAACAAAGCTTTGAGGCTTTGAAGATACATAAACTACTGTCAATTTTGTCAGTTTCCACAAGCAGTTTTTAAAATACTCGTATATGCCCATCCAGTATTGGCTCTTTTCACTCTTGTTTAATATTTGAATTGTGTTAGAACCCTGTCTAGGAGTAAAATGTATCCAGCATATTGGTATGAAGGTATAACTTATAAATCCTTGCAGAGTTTCTTGTTCTATATCCTCTTATTTCAAACACCCCTACCCCCCCAAAGTAAGTGTAGACTAAAATAGAAACCTAGTCACATTAAAAGACAGTGGCCAATTTCTACTTTTTTTCTTTTTTTTTTTTTTTCTTTTTCCATCATGATTGTTGTCATGCTGCCTTCTGTTACTTGACATTTTTTGGGTTTCCCATCATGTCTATAATGATTAGGAGAGAATTCTGAGCACACATTGCCTCTGTCCTTGGCAGTTATTTTTGCTTTCCTGGGAGACAATAATTGTGCTGCTTGTCTATCTTCATTGCCATGGTGGTAAGTACAGGGCGGAAGTGGGAGAAGCACTTCAGTATTTCTGTAGTATACTAAAGCCTCAATGCTTCTGGCAACCTGTTGACAAATTCCTGTAATGAAGATAAGCAGAAAGGAGACAAAAGGTCTCTGCTCGTCAGTGGGCAGAGAGGGGAATGCAGAAATTAGTTTCTGATACTGCTAGTAAGCGTTGCATGCTTCCACACCGCGTGAGCATCTCAGTCCTTACAATGAAAGTAAATCACTTTAGATAAAAATAACAGTTTTGAGTTTCTGGTATCTTCATCAGAAGAGAAATTGTCTTTTTCCTGCAGAGGATTTTGGCAAACTGATACTCTTTAGTCGTATCATACTGCACGTAATCAGGTTTTATTAACTTCTCATTTAGGAAAGAAGTATTAAAAACTGGAGTAAGAATATTGTTCTCTAGCATCTTGTCGAGCCGGTCTGTGTGCTGGTCAGAGCCCTGGGAAGTTGAGGTGAAGCAGGGTTGGTACTTGAGTTGTGCTGCCTTGAGGTGCGTCCCTGCAGAGCCCAGGGTGGAGAATCCTGCCCGAGTTCGGGGCAAGTCCCTGCACCCCATAGCACCGGTCTGGGTTGCTGAACAGACGCTGGGGTAAAAGAGAGCAGAATCAGAGCATTGCTTGGCACTGTGGAGTTAAAATGGCTTGAAATGCGGAGGGAGGGAAAAGCAACACTGAAAAATGGGGTTCTCGCTGTAGGCAACGGAACTAAGTGGCCCATTATGGTTGATTTTGACCCCAAGAGGGTCAAATTTTCTAAACAATTTCAGTAGAAATGCATTAGTATCCATTTGATAAGAATATTTACACTCGTCCTACTTGATTAAATTACTTCTAAATGGAGCTACATCTTTTGCCTAAAAAGAAGTAGTGTTACTTGAAATGACTATTGCACACATTTAAACACATACAAAATCTTAAAAAAATAAATGTAAAAATCATTGTACCTTTAAAAAGTACACAAAGGCAGATATAATCAGTCCTAATGCAGGAGCCAGGCATGGACCATCTCCTGTGGTGAAAAACCCTGCTGTCTTGAACTACCCATCAAGAATAAAAATTAGATGCTACTTCAGGCCTCAACCTGCTTCTATGCCAAATTCTAGATTAATCTTGCCACCTGCAGTGTGGGTGTATAAATGACACGAGGGGGACGTTTTTTCTCTTACTTTTCATTTTTGCCACATAAATGGTGTGAAGTAAACATGTCATACTGTGCTGGTTTATGGCATTATATCATGTGATTGCTTTGCCTTTTGTGGCCTATTCAGTGATATAAAATGCAGAACATTAGACTTCTCCTAAATGGAACGGACAAAAAAATTGGTTTTTGGCACCTGATGTCCACTAAACCATTCATCTAAATCAGTAGTCGTGTAGGCTGCGTACCTGCTAAAAAGGCAGTGTTGGTTCTGCAGTTCTGGCAACAGGGATCTGCGGATCCCTGTTTCGGAGCAATATATTCTGTAGCCGGGCACTGGTGTTTTGGCTTCCTAAAAATCTCTCATTACAGTCCGCCCCGCCACCCTCCGTACTTGTGTGATGACATTTCTCACATAGTTCCGGATGAGTTTGCCATTGGTCCTCTCTGCTATAAATAGGAAAATACGGTATGGGATCACTGCAGCTGCAGGGCTTATTTTACGGAGTCTGTCCTCCCCTTGCACATACGGGTGGCTCCTCCCTCTGAAGCTGAAAGTTTTCCATTTGGCATCAGTGGGAAGAGATACCTCCTAGAGCAGACAAGTTTGTGTTGTAAAGCTTAGTTCTGTGTTGTGTCCCCCCTTCTTTTCTTTTTTCTTCTTTTCATTTTCTTAAAAAAAAAATCTTTTGTAAACTGGAAGATAGCAAAGATGCTCTGAGCGCATTATACGCGTATAAAACCGGATCTTGGAGGTTAAATGCTCATTGCTTCTATGATGAAAGACTACCTACAGATGGCATTCAGACCTGCCTCTGCTTCTCTCTCTCTACTTTGGCTCATTGTGCATAACAATGTTGAAATTTTAATGCCTATTCTCGGGGACTGGGAAAAATAACAAAACCAAGATGTGTGGGAGGAGAGTGGCAAGCGTGTGTGTGTGTGTCATGATTTTTCTTGTTCTGTGGAGGCCTCTACGGATGTTCATCATGCTGTTTGGAAAATGAAGCAGCACAGCCTTAAAACATGGTATTTGTAGAATAGTTTGGTAAATGCAGATGATTCGGAAACCTCATGTACTGCACTTCATCTCAAGTCTTCCTTTTAAGGGAATCTACTGACAAGTTGTGGTAGGAGGACCCTGTGCAGTGTTAGGTACAGTAATCTTACTAGGGAAATGGTGGAAGTTGTTTAGCTTTACTTCATTGTAATTAATTATCAAGCCAGAACAAAATTAGGTTTCTTCTATATAATAGTATTGCCCACACATTTAAAAGTCGTGGTCCTCTGTGTTAGCCTTTCATTCTCTGATGCTGGCAGTGCTTTTAATGTTTTTTGATGTCTTGTGAGTACCAGCTTTCAGATGGGGTATTCTGCCTTTCTAGCTTTGTGCCATCCTAATTGTTTCAAAATGTAGTCATTAAAAAAAAAAAAAAGTAAACATTTTTGCTGATGTTATTGCTAACGGCAAGAAATGCAAAAAAGGGGGACACATGTGGCAGTTCTATTTAAATAAAAGCTTATTTTCAGAAACAAAGGCTTATGGAGCAAAAGGGACCACTTAGTACCCCAAGCACGTTTGCTGTTACGGATGAACCCACAGCAATGGATGCTATCAAAGTTGTCATATTTTATTCATGAGTTGTGGTTTGCTTGGATGAAATAAGAAAAGCAACGCTCCAAATCATAATTACGGTGTAAAAAGATAAAGCAGTTATTATTGTGATATTTTTGAAAATTCTTAGATCTCTCAAATAATTCATATAAAACTTGTGGAGAATGACGAAGTATGTTAGCTGTATTTATGAGTCTTTGTTGGGGTGGGGTGTGGAATACTTTGCAAATAGAATGTATACCTATTTCGGGAGAATATAAAAATGGGTGCTTACGTGTGTTCCAAGAAACAAAGACAACTAGAATATTTAATGTAAACGTAAAGAGGCTGACAGCAGAAATTATATTTCGGTAGAGAAGGGCTTTGACAAACGTATTATGCCTCATGCTATTATCATGCAGTTAATAAATAAAACGGACACCCGGGATTTAATTTGCTTTAGCAATAACATGGAAGTGATTTTTCTGAGGGAAAGAAAACAGAGGGGAGAATTAGTTCATGAAACACATTTGTTTAATGCTCGTACAAATCATATGTAGAGAATAAAGAAAAAACACAAGATTTTAGTGATAAATGAGCTGAACGCTTTAAAAGTAATAAACTATTTAGAGTGCCAAGTCATTGGAAGTTCTTGAACCATGAGAGCACTTCAGCGTATGCTTACTTTGAACTTTACGGATAATTTCATTGCCTTTAGTTGGATTATTCATGTGATAAAAGGCTTTACTGGACTGGAAATTAAGATCTTTGTGTCGGTGTAGCCAGGTCTGTTAGCTGCCAAGAGTAGCATTAGGCATTGTAACCTCTCTCTGCAGGTGAAGAAACTGAGGCAGAGGTTTCTGTTTCGCTGTAACTTTTCTGTTAATGAACTGTTTAAAACTGGTGTTTTGATTTACACATCTGAGAATGCAGCTTTTCACCAGGGAGGCACATTCTGATTTCTGTGTGGCCTCGATGAAGTTAGAGTGGGATTTTCAGCAGAGCCCAAATAATTTAGGCATTCAGCTTGTCTCCTGGTTCAGTGGGATCTGCTACTTAAAATGTCTTTGATAATCCAGATTATGGGCTATTTATTGACTATATCTGTCATATTCATGTTAAATTTAGGAATCCTAAAGCACTTCAGAAGTACTTGATATTACTATTTATTGGTAATACCGTTGCCATAAAATATGAGCAGCATTTATTATTAGCTGTAAGAAGGAACGGTGCTAAATAAGAAATCAGAATTATTACATATTGTTTAAAAATAGAAGTGGATCAATCTCTCTGCGTGCTCTATTATCTATCAATCTCTCTGCATGCTCACATTTTATTTCTAGATTACAAACATGCTAAGGGTTATAGTGGGAGGAAATTACAAAGTAGGAGTTACTTGAAAAACTCAGCTTCTGATTTTTGGTTCTAGATGCTCCTCGCCTTCAAGTATCATCTTCACTTAAGCTTCTTTTAAACAAATGCAGCTGAAGAACATGTTTTCTCAAGTTCAGTATATGTTATAATTTTTTACAAATCACTTCCTTTTTTATTTGCGTCTGTGACTTTGAGCACACCTGAAGATGTTTTGTAGAAAGGGAGGAAAAAAATTGCTTAGCTTGCTTTTGCGTAAAGCCAAAACAGAAGCAGTATTTTTGGGTGGCTCATTATTTTGTGTGATATTAGCATTTAATGTACTCTTAAGATAGATCCCCGAAGGGGACAGTACTCCTGCGAAACAGACAGCTTATCAGTAACGATTCGTAGCAATTACTGCTTTTCCCAAGGTTGCCTACGTTGCCACTGGCTCTGTGCAAACATGACGGTGTTGCTAGTGTAGTCCCTGCTCTTTCTGTTAAAATGTTGTTGTTGTTTTCCAAATTTACAAATAGCAATCTTAACTTTATAGTCCCAGTGATGTGATACCTTATCTAATATAGATAAACAGTGGAAAAGATGTTATAATCAATGACTCCTGAACTAATTAACTAACAATGCATGTAATTTGATTAACTCTCACGATTTAAGAGCAGATTACGTGCTTTTAGTGGTTGTGTAACTTCTGGAGCATTTCTATCAAGCATTTAATTTAAGGGATCAACCGTTTGTAAATAGTCTTGATTTCAGCATGAGTCCCTTGAGGGAACAACGGGGGAACCTGAGTTTAGGAGCTGCTTAAAATATTTGAAACAAGTTGAAGTGGCTGTAGGTGATCCGTCGCCTCAGCAAGGGGATCACCCGTGTTCTCAGCAGGAAGCTTGTTGCAAAGCTTTTTGGCTTTTACTCCAGTTTTCTGATTTTGCTCCATACTGGCCAAATGGTTTGAAGACGGTGTCGGTCGCTGCACTATGCGTGTGCCCAGGCCTGCTGCTCATCCTCCTGCTGCTGGAGAGGTGACTCCAGCGCTTCCCATGGTCATTCTGTCCATTTGGGTGGGAAAGACAAGGGAGGGCCCTGGAGATATGAAACCCATACGCAGCGAATGAGGGGCAGTTTCTCAATATAGACTTTATTACAGCTTTCTGCCGCCTTGCTTTTCTCTGTCACCTAGGGCACCTTTTGCTGGCTGGGGATTGAGAAATGTTGGTGGCCGCCTACTCTTTCTGCAAGTATCTGTTTCCAAGTCTTGTGGGATATCTGCTGCTCTGTTTGTTCCAGAGTACTCCGTTTCCATGGTTCACTTTGAAATACTGATAAAGCAAACAAAGGACTTAGACTCTCTGACAACTACTTAATTAACATGAGTGTGGCCATTCTAGCTAGCGCTCAAATCGGGCCAGTTTTCAAGAAGTGAAGAATCCGACATTAAGCCACTAAATCAACTAAATTATTGGTTGGTGAGAAACTGTGATTTAATAAGTAGTCTCTGTTTGATTTCTTTAGTGACTCAAAATTCTGCTGTCCCTGGTCTCCGGAGTTTTAGGATTGGATTTGCACTTCCTGAAAGGAATGAAATATATATATAATTTTAAATGCTAGATTAATTTTTTTTTTTAGGAGAGACCTACTTGTAAATTAGTTTACAAGTATGTATATCAAAATGACAGGAATATATGAACACTTACAGCCAGCGTAGTTTTGCATCATGTAAAAGGAGAGTTTACATTGAATTATACTATTTTTCCACCTTCTCTAGCAGAACTGCTTTTGCTGTATAGTCATGGGAACTTACCTTTGTAACATTAGCTATTCACCCTGGTAATTGCTCCATCCTCTAATTTAATGAAAACCCATTAAACCGAAACAATAATTAAAATGAGACATCATCTCTGTAGGAGGTTTGCATATTAAAATCACCAAGCATTTCACTGCAGACGGATCTTATTCTTGAGAAACAGTGTTTGAAGCAACATGTAAAAAGTGATTTATAATGAATAATCGTAATTTAGAAAGCTGTGCCGTTGAACATGATTTCCTACTGTTTATTACTGACTCCGAGTGGAGCTTGCAAGGCAAAAGCATTTATGGTGTCTTTTCCTACGGATGAGAATACCTAGAGGCAGAGATGTGCTCATAAGAAAACATCACGCTTTCTTTAGTCCTCCCTGGTAGCATGGACTTAAAAGAGAAGGGTGAGATGTTTTCACCCCTCTCTCCGAGTTGCTGGCTGGTAGGACAGGAGGTGCTGGTCCCCACTGTGCCAGTGCAGGGGCCACAGAGAGCAGCGTGGTGCCTGCTCAGGACCTTAAATGTAAGCTTGGATATGTGTCCCGCTGGCAGTGCCCCACAGCTGGCTAGGTACGCTGCTACTTGGCTGGTGGATCTCTGTAGCCCAGTGTGGGATGTCTCAAGTCTTAGTGCTGGGGGCTGAATTGAGCACCCGAAGCGCTCTGAGAGAAATACATGGCTCCTGTGGCAGGAGCGAAGTCTTTTTATGGTTGCACATAAGGAAAAATTTATGTGAATTTTCTCCCCACAGCTTAAAATAAAAAAATCAGTGCTATCTGCAGGTAACTCCATTTTGCCCTTGCTAGACAAGGAGGGAGAACTACCTGAAGTGTTTCCCTGCTTGGCAGTGAAATGACTTCTTTCTGGAGAAGATCCCGGTGGTTGGTGTCAGCATCCTTCTGTGAACTTTTTGTGACTTGTGTGCTTTTAGAGGAGCAGAAAGGAGTAGGCATCTGTTGCCAGTAGTGTTTTGGGTGGCAGAGCCCTGGAAGAGGCTGCCCAGGGAGGTGGTGGAGTCTCCTTCTCTGGAGACATTCCAAACTCACCTGGACACGTTCGTGTTCAACCTGCTCTGGGTGGACCTGCTTTGGCAGGGGGTTGGACTAGGCGATCTCCAGAGGTCCCTTCCAACCCTATGTGATTCTGTGATTTAATAGAGATTTCAGTTTTACAAGTTTTTGCTCATAGCAAGGTAAAAGCCAATATGCTGCAATATTCGATTCTTTAATTGCCATAGCTGAAATCCAGCTTCTCTGTTGTTGCAGAGTTAATTTCTACTTGCTTTTCCAGAGTGACTGTGCAAAGGTTCTCCTGAAAGCAGGTTGAAACAAATAGCTTTGAAATGATTGAAGGTACCAATAAAGCAATGTGTTCTGCAGTATGTTCCCTTCCAAAGGAAGGAAGTAAAAGGAAAAGGTATTCAAGCAGGCTGGTGAATGATGAAACATATCTGTTGCTTTAGAAAACATGAATTGACTTAGAATTGAATTTTAGTATTTTTCTCTAATGGAAGCATCTATTAAAGAATAGCAATTTTCTAGAAGTATCTGGATTCAGCTTGTAAGAACCCGATGCACATTTTTCATTGCTTAAAATTCGAGCCCAAATGATCCTTCCCTTTGTACCATGGGTTGCTGACACTATCATCAAAGCAATCTTGGAAAAAACTTTGCCTGGCCTGCTTTCCTAGCACAATTCTTTTTCTCTAACTCATTTTGTCTGCTACTGTGTGGTGATGCTTTTCTTACACTGTTTCTAATAGAGCTGGAGCCGACTTCTCCCTTTCTCTTATTTGATGCCTCTCGTATGTTCTGGGCTACAAGTGGCGAAAGCCCGAGGTTTTAATTTTTAGTTGCCAGAGCCGGTGATGCATAGAGAAGTTGGATCTGTGCAGGAAGGTGTGACTTGAGGGCCTAAATCAGGTTTGTAAAGCCTGATCCTGGTCCTGAGTTACTGTACCTTCTTAATTCCGTTTGTCGGTAGGGTTAGTGTATACCGAAATAACCTGTACGTTTCATGCGCACAAGGTAAAGCTTGCCCCGCGTTGGCCCCAGAACAGCATTGCCATTCACCTGGACTGGTCTTTCGATGAAATGAAAACACACCCATGCAAAAATGAAAAGCTGAGACTTATTTTGAAGTTGCTGAAAGTGAGTATCGTGGGTAACTGCAGTTGTGGCTAAGGTTGATCAAGGTGGCTGAGTGTGTAAGAGCTTGCTGCAGCCAAGCAGGGTGCTGTGGTCTTCCCCTGCAGATCCTGGCCGTGCTGTGGCCACTGAGCCCCTGTGTAAGTGTAGCCCTGGGCGCCGGGTCCTCTCGTAGCTCCTTTTGGCTTGGTAGGGCTGAGCTGCTCAGGGTCCCAACGGGCTCATGTGGGACATAGCAGCCAGGAGAAGGCAAAGTGATGTCCCTGGGGGTGGGGGAGGTGGCATCTGGCAGGGAAATGTGGGGATGGCAGAGGCTAAAAGGGTTTGGCTGGCCTGGCAGACTGCACCATTGCTTTGTGTTTGGCACTCCTTCCTTTGGCCTGTGGCTTAAAAAAAAAAAAAAAAAAAAAAAAAAGGAATAAAAATCAAGCAACAAATATGCTCGCTCTCTGACATAGATGTGTGCTCTGCTTCTCTGTTTTGCTGAAGGTAGAAAGTTGCCTTTAGTTGACACTCTGAGATGATATGTATCTGTTGTACTTTTAAATAACTGTGTATGCTTGCTTTTTTTGGCTTGCTTTATTTTAGAAACACTCTGGTATGTTTAGAAAAACCCTCCAGACAGTCAGTATTTCAAATTAAGAAAATATAATCGCATAGAAGGGCATATGAAAGTTGTATCTATGTTTGTTTATTTATTTATTTTGCTGAGATTGCGTTATCATTCAAGCATGAAGTGATGTTTCACCGAAGATTACTGTATAAAGCTATATTGTTCTATATTATGTAGGAAATACAACATTTCATTACGAGCAGACAGTTATTTTTATAGAGAGCATAAAAAGTATTTTCCCTTTCAGGCACCTGTGGTGAGGGGGTGTATGCGTTCTCTATTTTTCTGGGTTTTTTGAAGTGTGAAAATCAACCTGAAAATAGAAAGCTCTTATTCTAAATGGATCGTACTCCCAGTTCATTTGTGTGGTACTTTCTGCAGAAATCGAGCAAAACGCAAGCAGAACGACATAGTGATTGCGAGTGATTGTGATAAACCCCAACGGGTTTATCATCTCTGTAGTGCCTGGTTGCGTGCCCCCTGGACCCTTGGTGGGTCCCTCAGCTTAGGAGTCCATTCGCAGGCTATCTCAGGTGGCATTTGCCATCTTGCCACAGAATCGCTGGGAAACTCCCCTTCTTGTAGTTGCTGAGGTTGGGTGAAGAAGAACAGCATTTCTGTAGGCATTTTTGCATCTGCAAGTATGTTTTTTGGTTTTCTAGTGGTAGGGTTTGTTCCTAGGCGCTGGTAATGAGTAGACCGACTCCAAGTAAGAAACGCCATACTTAGAAATGCGTTAGTTTTTAAAAGCCTGGTTATATAACATCCTTTGTATGAATTATGCTAGAATAGTGTTGCAAGGCAGTATGTAAATACTGTTTGTTATCTAGTTATTTGAACCCAAGATTCTGGAATGTCATAATTTTGGATCTTACTGATTCTAATCGGCAGAGAATATATATACGGTGTTGCATGTGGTTTTGGTGTATTCGTGGCTGTGCAGAGATGGTAGAGTACAGCACAATATTTCAAAATATGTTTCTAACTGAAGTAGTCAGTGCATTGATTAAGCGTTCGTGATTCTGACCAAGGAGTCCTTTATTTTCGTATAAAATTTGGTGGATAGATGGTGAGATGTGGCTGTAGATCTGGGTCACCCTATAATGAGGGAAGAAAAATAAAATTTTAAAAATAGTAAGGTTCTTAATCTTCAAAGCAAGGGTAATTATCTTCAACTGTTAGCTCTTGAACATTTTATTTGAGTCTTACTTATGCCTTGGAACTTAGTACCAGTGGCTGGTCTGTCTGTGTCAATGGCAGACTAGATGTTGGAGAACTTACTGGTGTATGGGACATACAGTTTTGTGTCTCCTGCATCAGCTGTTTTCAAAGAACCTAGATAGTATTTATGACCAGTAATAACACCTGCTAGGTGAAGATAATAACACAGATAATGAAATCTTGTAGATAAAGACAAAATCTGGTATTCTGTGCTGGATTGCTCCTTCCTCCATTGATAGCAGTGGAAATTATTTGTGTTCTTTGAAACTTTATCCTCTGCTATGATAAAGGTGGTGTTGGACAGACAGTTTGGTGCTGTAAAGTGGGCATTATATTTGTCTTTCAGGTGAATTTGATCCTCTGGCAAACATTTTTTTTAAATGATGACTAGTGATTTTTGATGTCTAATTTGCTGTACTTTTCAGAGGTGAGCTTTTTAGCATGCGTTAAAGGATTCTGAGTGCGTAGGCTCATTTGAAGGGCTTTAAGCTGCATGGGAAAGATTGAGACACCCAATTACCAAAACATGCTTGAATACTTTTTCCTTGGAGTTTGGTTTCAGTCCATGGCATTCCCTCAGTAGTTGTGTTTCTGAGTTTCAGGTTGTTTTTCAAGCCAGTCTCTCCTCTTTCCATCTGCAAAGCCTCATTTAATGACACGATGTTGGGGTTTTTTTGGTTTTTTTTTTTTTTTTCTTGCAGTGAAATTCTGAATTGTAAATCTCATCACTCCTTTGTGTGTTACAGCATTCATGCTGGGGGCTGGATCCTCTCAGGATTCAGTAGAGTTTTATGGTTTTCTACCGGCTGAGAATGTGTGCTGGCGTTTCTGGCTGCAAAGTAAACCTTTCGAAAGGATGCGCGCTGGGCTTCTAATTGGTTGTGACATCCAGGATCCGCAAGCGGCACAGGTCTTGCAAACATGTGACAAAGGCCCAGCGTGAGAGACACGGCAAGGGGTGGGAAGGTGAAATGCCGCGATTTCTCCCTCTTGTCGTTAATCATCTTTCGTGGTGATGATCTGTTGTGAATAAAAGGATGAGAGAAAAATGGATGGGTGGGAGACTGCGTATTTGAATCTTAGAAGATCAAACGTGGGAAGGCGTGCTGCCACTCGGACATCAGGAGGATTAGTGAGACTAAAATATTTCTGGATCCGCCTGGTCAGACTGTAGTTTAATAAATATTGCATGAGCTGTCACGCTTTGCTTGTTTAAGCTGAGAAATCCCTGAAACCATAGTGGATTGCAAGCATGTCTTGTATTTATTTCTTGGGCAGAAGCACAGCCGTTATAGCATTATTAGGAATAATACATCTCTGCCTTACACAGTGCAAGGACAGGTTTCCTCTGATGTACGATGGAGAGGTGGTAACAAAGTCAGTGGTAAAAACTGAAATTTGAGCTTGGTGAATTGTGTTGGGAGAGGCAGTGCCTGAGATTTCTCAGAATTTAGGAGCCTATTTATCTGACTGCAGCACACCTTATTTACAGCAACTTAATCTGCTCACAGCAGACAGAAATGGCTCAGCATCCCGTTAAAAATTCTGTCAGAAAATCAGTAGCTGACCAGTTGTGAACTTGTCAAAGCGACAAGGGGGCATGCTGTCAGAGATGGCATTTGGGTTTTTTTCATGGAACAAATGCAGTGGTGGAGCACGGTAGATGACTCTCAAAAATGAGAAATACTGATGGGAAAATGAAAAATGTAATCTGAATCTTTCTGACTTAGCGTTTTTACTAGACTTTTTCTTTTCTTTTCTTTTCTTTTTTTTTTTTCAAATAAAAATCTTAGATATAGAAAGAGAAATCCATGCAGCCCCCCATGTGAGTGAGAAGTTGATACAGCTCTTCCGGAATAAAAGTGAATTCACGTTTCTGGCCACCCTGCAACAGAAAGCATCGACTTCTGGAGTTATACTGTCCATCCGAGAGTTAGAGCACAGGTAAGAGGAAATTGTTTCTCTCTTGTAGCAGTAGCAACATAAAAGATACTGAGTGCTCGGTGGTCCATTTTGACAATATGTTGAAAGGGTAGATGTACAATCTGACATGTAAGTTAAAGCCTTTCTTCCTAGTTTGCAATTTGCTACTTTTTGCTAGTTGTTTTTTGTTACAGGAGGAATGCATTATTTATGTATCCTGGTCTGTAAAATAACTTAAATGGAAAGATCAAAACCAACGTAGTATTGATGCAATGCACTTTGGAAGTAACAAACCTTGTAATGCAATTTCCCTTACTAGTTTATCATATGCACTTTGGACTTTCCTTTTTCATAAAAATTAAACTTACATGTTTCCTGCTTCACTGTGTTTTATATCATTTTAAAATAATATGTTTTCTTTTTTGAGATTCAGCAATTAAGCTACTTTTGCTTCCCTATGGTGATGTGTGTGTTTTCTTCCTGGCATAAATACAGTATATTCTTATTTCATATGTGTGTCTCTTTTTTTTCCCCTTCTTTTTTGTTGTCAGTATAGGAGGAAGAAAAGAGGTCTTTTTCCCTAGCTATTACGGTGGCAGACATCAATTTAAAAAAAGAAAAGTGTACCTTGTATTATGGCCCATAACACAATTCCAATGAATTTTTGATGTTTCAAAGTGTGCGTTGCATCAAATAGTCTCCAAATAATAACTTTTTGAATGCTTTTTTCATAATTTCTCAGGGCTTGAAGGACTTGTGTATCTAGCCTGCCTTTCTGTTTTAATACAAGCGATAGGATGTTCTTTGGTTGCTCCCATTTCAAATCTAGTACCAGTCATTCTGCAGCATTTCTTTTCGGAAAATAAAAAGATCTTATTGGTATTTACTTTTGTTAATCATGTACATGATACACAACTGTTAGCCTTGCATTTTGTTGAGGAAGTATATGAATGCGAAGGCAGTAGCTTTATTATGACCAAATCATTAATGATGGTTTTTGCCAGTGCAACAGCAGAGGTGTCCGGACAAGGATAGCTTAGGGGAGGACTCTCCTACTTCCTTATTCTGCTATCATACTTTTCTGTCATCTCTACTTTCTTATTGGTCTCTTTCTTTTACTTTATTCTTGCCCTCATTTTCTAGGCCATTCTCTCAATAGACAAGAATATTGTTTTACATTACACAAGGATCCCTCCCTCCAGCTCCTCCTGTTTTCCTTCTCTTGCTGTATGATTGCTTTAGTCATTTTTAATTCCTCCAAGCTTTTCCAGGCTATTGTAGGTCTCCAAAGTCATGGTTAACAGGATCAGTTTGCCATGTTAAGGGAAAGAGGACACTGAGGAGAGCCATTGACAGAGGAACGCTGTCACATGTAGGGACACATGCACGCACTCAGCGAAACCTGAGGTCAAACTAGACAGGCAGTGATGATTATACAATGCAAGGCCTATAGATTTTTAGATACGACCTCTTCTGAATTTAGCTACTTAAGTCCTGTATCTTGACAGGCGGAGACAGAGGCTCATAGAGAGATGTGCTGTGCAGGAGTAATCTTGATTGAACAAAATGTGCTGCTGATGTCCTTCTTGGCACTAGGTTATCTCTCATATCTCAAATTAATAGTAATCTGTTTAAAAACACATATAGTTGAAGGATTGGGTGCTAGTCTCACTTGAACCTTCTGTGGTAACTGAGTTCTGTGTGGTAACTGAGGTAGTTTCAGTCTGTGTCATTCTATATAAGAATGGAAATAGGCATGGCCGGTGTTGCTGTGACTGGTTGACTGCTGTTGCATTCTGAATGTCAGACAGATTACTGCAGTTATCCTTCTTTCCTGCACTCACTGCATATCACTTAAAACAGAGTCACTCTTTGTTTCTCTGACTTCTTAAGCTGCTACTTGGACCTTGATAAGCATAGTGCGTTCAAACCCTTGGGTCTGTGATGACAGAAATTGATAAAGTGGATGACAGTGGAGAAAACGTTTTTTAACACTGATGAGGAGTAGAGGGCAAAGATTTGGGGCACTGCTGAAGAGGACCCTGCTTACATCATGATCAGAACTTTCAGCTTGGTATTTTTTTTGATGTTGCTCGAACTTCTCAGGTCACTCTAGTCTTTAACTTTGCATGTGAACTGAAATGGGTGCAGGCCCTTGACACAGGGGTACCCTTTTTTAAATTGTTGCTCCTACTAAGATTTTGATAATCATCATGGTTCTATTCTGGTGACATCCAGGTTTTTTGCAAACTTTTTTCAACCTTCCATGTGTCTATGGAAATAGACAATGCTAAGAGAATAGTAAGAAACATCATTATGTTTCAGCACGATTAAGTCCTATAGGGACAAGTATTAAGGGTATATTTATTACCTAACCAGTATAGTTTTTGACTATGGAAAACCCAAGAGCTCTTTCCCTCTTTCTTTATGCATAAAATAAGAGATATATTGTAGTTAAAGAAATGATTTTTTTTTTTTAACTTATTGGCATACCAAAAGTGGCAAAGTTAAAAGTTTGAGGTTTTAGAACATGCGGGAGGTCAACAACACCTGAGTAAAAGAAGCTGTGTTAGCTGTTAGTACGAGAGTTCATATCTTTATGGGAGATGTCTTTTTTGTTGTGCACAGATTTAGGTTTTATTCCAAGCAACAAAAAGGTGTGTGTATATGTGTACATAAACACACACATATGTATATATATTCTAAGTTACGTATGCCAGCATAACAGCATAACTAGTTCAAAAGACAGTTTTACGTGATGTATGTAGTGGAGATGATTGCCATACATAGAATGCTTGGTTTATTTTTAATTTCTCTACTAAATTTTAGCAGAATTTTATTTTCCATTAATAGCATGGAACTCTGAAACTAAAGGTATTAATATAAAACGAATACAATTTTTCTTGAAGTCAGTAATTCAGATTTACTGTTTAGTTATATTAAATGGATATTTTGCAACAGTTAGTTGCTGTTAGTTTATATCATCATTTGATGGACAGGATTTATACTACAATGATGACAAATGCGTCTTTGTTAATATTTTGTCTTGTTGAATCAGCTTAATGATGATAAAAACTTTGTTTTCATGATCCGGATGTATTAAAATACAGCTTGGAAAATGGAAAGCTTAATTAACATGGATTAAGTCTAATTGAACAGTCTGATAGTATGTGCAGGCTATGTACATAGTTTTCTGGAATACAGTGGTAAATCTGAAGATTATACATATTTTTTTTTCTAAATTGTAGATAACAAAATGTAATAGAGGATGAACAAGCATGTTACTTGGGGATACAGAAGGGAGCATCTATTTTCTTTATTGGAGAATTATGCTAGCCAGCTCTTCCTAGAAGATCTTTGTGAGCTATTTTGCTCAGAACCTTTGGCTCTTCAGGCCGCCAAGACACTTTGTAAAGGCCACCAAGAAATTTTAAATCCCACCCATAATATTAATCTTTATTTTAGCAGTGATTTAGTACAGTTTCATCCAAAGCTGTCTGCCTGCTCCTTCCCTACTCTGGCGTTGCATGGTCCAAAGCCCAAGAACATAAACTAGATGGTGTCCACATTGGCATTGTGCTGCTTACTTACTGGGTTGGGTATATTGATGGTTCCTTCCCACCGCTGGCCAAGATCGGTATCTGGAGAAATCTGTCAAGGATGTTGAGGTACCCAGTCTTTGAAATACTGGCTCTCAACAAAGGAGCTGGCTATGATTTCCTGACTACTCTGGGACACAATTTAAAAGCACCTGACTGCTGTAATATTTTCTTTTCTTGTTGATGTGACAATTGTGCCCCTTTCCCCTCCACCCCCCAAAAAAAAGAAAAATTAGCCATAAACTCTTCCTGTATGTTGTCTATAAAAATAATGAATTACAGTGATGGGAAAGGAAAGCGTTTGTCTACATCGAACGCATTCTAATGGTTTTGGTGCTTGGAAACAATGGGTAAGGCACCTGGAACAGAGCGACGAGCATTCGTTTGGTGAGTGATCACCCCACTGACTAGCTTATTACATTTTCAAATCATTTACTGTCCAGACTTTCAATAATGACCTTTTAATTGCTGGTGATTTTTTTGGAGGTAGCCGCCATTGAAACACCACTCATGTCTAAGCGTGGTGGGCTGAAGGTGTCAATGATTTTTCTGCTAATGTACAATCTGAACCTCCTCAAATCAGACAAGTAGTACAAGTACATATCACCTGGGACTCTGGTACTTACTTGAAAGGAAATAAGAGGAAATACGGTCTTTACAGTATGTTACACGTAACTGGCAGCTGGCTACAAGCTGTCATGATTTGGGAGGTAATAACTCGGGATCAAGTTTTCTAATCTTTCATTAGGCAAAATTCCCTTTGGCTTTTTGAAAGCAACCTGTTGCATATTGTTTACTTGCTCTGTAACAAGCTGCCCTCCAAAGAATGATTTTCTTCTTAACCATTTATTTAATTTGGTGGAAAGTAGAGAAATTGGGCATTGTAATGTAGAATATGCAAAACTACTAAAATTCCTAGTAAACGACTAAAACTAATAAGATCTCCTAGTAAGCAGAGGAGCCATTTCCCATAAGAAATAGGATAATACCCTTATTGACCTTCTCCTCAAGGTCTCCTTATGCGTGTGTTCCAAGTCCCTGACGCTGTGTTGTTGTGTGTTGTCCTCCTCCCAGTCCCTTCTCTGTTTCCTTCGTGTTTATTAGTACTAACTTTCAACCCATGTGTTGCCCTTCTTTCTGAAGAGCGTTTCAAAATGGGAGATCCCACCATGATAGAACTAGGGAGTGAGTCATAAGATAAATGTTTCTAAGATTTTCTCACAGGGAGCACAAGAAACTTTTTTTTCCCTAAATTTTCTGAAGGTTTTTTTTTCTTTTTTTTGTCTTTGTTTTTATCCTTATAACTGATGTCTAGGACCTGAACTTCAGAAAATTCCTGCCACACCAGATACTTGGAAACTTGCAAGCTAATGGTACTGCTAGGGGGAAATGATTTATTGAGTGGAGAATTTGGTCCTTCACTATGTAACAGCAACCTGTATCGGTATAAATATTCAAGGAGATTCTGGTAAATGTGTTAGGCTTGTAGTGAAAGATTTTTGTTCCTAGCAAGTTAGTTTTGGTGGGGAAGGGAAGCGGACATGGGACTCTCTAGTATATTCTTGAATACTTCCCCCCAGTTATACCGTGAACAGCTTCTGAGACTGTTGAGGAGTGGACAGAAAGCTGTATGTTCACAAATAGCAGTTGGAAGGCTGCCAGGCCATAATATGTTTCATTAAGAACACAGAAAGGTAACAAGCTGATTAAATTAAACACTGAAACCTAATTAATGAAAAGAAACCTATGCAAGTGACTTCTGACCTTAGTTGTAAAGCTGAAAGATTGGATTTACTCCATGCTGTATTTCAGATTATTCTCTGCAAGATCTGTGTATGCATATCGGATTCCAAGATGCCCAGTATTCAAAACGGGAAGGAGAAACTCTGCAAATGTATTCATTAACCTTTTTCTTTTAGGGTAAAGGTCACATCTTCATTAATATTTATATGTAGAATTGCTCAACTGGAAAGCTGTAGAGAGAATATAAAGATCCAGCCTTACTTCTGTCCCTCTGAATGAGCTGGTGTGAAATATGTGAGCCATCTGCACCTTTTAATTTTTTTTTTTAATAGTGGAACAAGCAGGTGAGCTTTGTTTCTTTCAAAACTTTTTTTTCTTCTTCCCAAAAGGTCTTTAGAGATGCAAATGCAAATAGAATTAGACCCACCTGCTTCTGTGCTCCGGGTTAAACTATGCAAAAGAGGAAAGTGAGGCAGAATTGTTATATTCTATACATCTTCCACTGATTTAAATGTTCTGAAAGAGGAGTTACTGCTTGAGGAGCTACCTTCCATCTTGCTGCTCCCCGCTGAGAGCAGGTGTTTTATGTGCACTAGGCTGACAATTGTTGTCTCTCTGAAGCATTAACATGCTGCCGATAACCAGCTGTTGAAATGCATTGATTGGACTTTGTTGGCAATTGGAGCAGAATGGCTGACAGTTTGAAACTCTTTCAAACTGAATTTGGACAGTGTAGAAATGTTGTGGTCAGCCAGGAGCAGGATGTGTGGGTCCCCCAGGAGTCGTCTTCAACATGCTGAGTTACTCTGTTTGCTTGTTTTATGACCCTCTGATACAGGCAAAGTACTGAAATGTCTCAAACTTACACTGAAGGCGACTCTCTGAAAACTGTGTCTGCTGAATTTGGGCTGCTCATTAAGACTGTAACTCTCCTAGTTAATAAGATGGTTAGATGCTCACAACGTGTTCTTCATAGATGGTCATTTGCTTGGTTGGATATCAGGCTGGGTGATGTGTCTGGTTTTTGTTTTTGGTTTGCAGTTTATTACCAATGCCCGAGTGCTTCCCTTTGCCCTAGGTGCTGCCTTCTGAAAGGCAGGAGGGTCACAGTGCCCTAATGACCGCCAGCTGCGGAAAGCTGCCAGAGCTCAGGTGGCAGCAGAGAGGGAAGGAAAAGGCCTGCAGGGCAGGTGGAGGCTGAGGGTGCCCACAGAGCAGCAGGGAGCAGGCATGTGGCTGGGCCTTGAGGGAGGGGAAAAGAGATAAAGAGATTTTTAAATTTAATTTAATTTTAATTTTTTTTTTTGCTGAGAGTCTACCAGAAGTGTGTGAATTCATCATAACATGAGAAATCACTGAGAAGCTGCTGAATTTGAGAGCAGGATCAGAGGGAAGAACCTTTCTTGTAAGGACAAAGCAATTAGGGTAATTTGTTTTCAAATACTATAGTTTGACTCAAGTGGTAGACCTCGTTAGTTTAAAAGGCTATGTTATCCTCTTTTGTTTTATTAAAATCTGGTATTTAGAGATTATGGATTTGGGGATCCCCTGAGCTGAGTTCTTGCTGCAGTGATGAGCGGGAGGGAGGGACCGGGGCTATGCTCTGCTTTGGTTACGGCTCTGCTGGGAGCTCTTTGGTCACACTGGCAGCTCCAGGCTTCTCACAGTGATCCCTGAGCTAATGCCAACTCTGAGTCCCGGGTCAGCCTTAAATAATCAACAACCCGCATTCAGAAAGTGCTCAGATACAAATGCTTTGTGGACTGCAAATGGTCCACTGCTGCAGAGGGGAAACTAATGTTTAGTCAGGGGTTCTGGATGATGAGCCCTTCAAGGACTACTTCAGAGTGTAACCAGGGATTGTGTTCCTTGCTGGTTACGCTGATAGTGCGAGTACAAGGTGACTTGGTTTTGGAGTGGTGATATGTAAAGAAATAGTTCTTTTCTCTGGTTACTTTTCTGTCAGACTAGTTCATTGAGTTGATGTGCCTTATTGCAACCAAGTGGCTAAGGCCGATGCAAAGGATGAGGCAGGAATAAGCAGGCAGGAGGGTGAGGCCTTCTCTTTCAGGGGTGAATACAGTAGACTGTGTTCCCTTACTGTGAGATCAATCTCTGCTTTCTGTGAGGGAATAAAATCAAATTTCTCCCCTTACTTGACCACTTCTTCCAGATACCTACCTTTAGTAGAGAGACGGGGGGGTCAGTCTCTTCTCCCAAGTCACAGGTGATAGGACAAGAAGAAATGGCTTCAAGTTGTGCCAGGGGAAGTTCAGATTGTAAAAATTTTTCCTAATATCCACTGAAAGGGTTACTAAGCATCGGAGTGGGCTGCCCAGGGAAGTGGTTGAGGCACCATCCCTGCAGGTATTCAAAAGACGGGTAGACATAGAGCTTAGTGACATGGTTTAGTGATGGTTTTTTGTCAGTGTTAGGTTGCCCAGGGAGGTGGTGGAGTCTCCTTCTCTGGAGACATTCCAAACCCCCCTGGACAAGTTCCTGTTCAACCTGCTCTGGGTGGACCTGCTTTGGCAGTGGGGTTGGACTGGATGATCT
>JAOXNO010000041.1:63626531-63641362 GCA_028565335.1 Limnodromus scolopaceus | reverse complement strand
AAACCCCCCTGGACAAGTTCCTGTTCAACCTGCTCTGGGTGGACCTGCTTTGGCAGTGGGGTTGGACTGGATGATCTCCAGAGGTCCCTTCCAACCCCACATCATTCTGTGAATGAAGAGACCAGGCCTTTTTCAAATAGTAGGCAGTTTAGCAGCCCCAGTGAAGATAGGTTTTTAGATACGCGAAATGGAAACAAAAATGCTTAAGGTCAATCTTTACAACACATGCCATGAAAATGAGTAGCTGCTTTGTACCAGCTCTGACTCAAGCTGTCTTCTAGCTGGCAGGCAGTTGTTGGGGTTACTTTTTTTCTTTGCGTTCAAAGAGGAAAGTAAATTTGTATTTGGATGACCTTTGCCTAATTGCAGGTACACAAATGCATATTTTGAGCATCATAAATGCTTAATGCCTTGCAGCTTGCATGCCCAGCTGCCGTGTAGAAGATCTGTAGAACAAAAGACAAAATGTTTATTACAGAAAATGTCAGTGTGTAGGTTCTTATTACTAAAAGTTTCAAGCTCAGCTGATGTATCAGGACAACTGATTCCCATTGTTCTCAGAGTGGTCAGAATGGAAAAATTGAGTTATTTAGTTGACTGGATTTAGTTCCTTTTGTTTGAAAGGAAAGGATACACATGTCTGAAGAAATCCTTTTTAGGTAGCCAGCAGCACAGTGAAGTTGAACTTTCAGGCTTTTACTTGAGAGCTTTGAAAAAAAAATTAGTATTAAGTTTTGGATTTGCCTGTATGGGAGGAATAATTTCGGAATGCAGTAGGTGATGCACAGTCTTTGTCTGTGCAACATATGGGATTCAGCTTTTGCATTTTCTTTTGTAGAAAGTTAATCTGATTTTTCAGCGAGATACCTTCATTGTCACAGATGATCATCCTTCTATTCATGACACCTTTTGTGCTACCTGATGTCAGTCCTACTTTGCTCATCAAGCTTTGATGGTATCAGTATGTAATCTCTGCCACAGTATCTTTAATGCCGTGTAAGTGAAGATTCGGCACGTATGGTTTTTCTGTGCAGCCTCTCAATCTGTCCATATTTAAACTTGCTGTAAAAAGTAGCTTTGTATGGTTTGTGAGTGTGCATATGCAGTGGAGGACTAGATCTGTACTCTTGAGCATGTGAGAGCGTTTCTTCAAAATCCAGCCTCTGACAGTGCGTAATGCTTCAGAGCTTGGGATCTTACCCTGTCACTTTATAGTAACTAGGGTATAAAATCAGTGCCTGTGGAAGCGATGGAAGTATTTCCCTTGGCAGCTGTAACTTGCTCTAGTTCTGCACCCATACGGAACTGCAAGGTGCGTGTTTACTTTTGTTTGAAGTCAGATGCCTCTCTTGTTTCGGAGGCACTGCTTTTCTCTGTATGGCTTCACTGACAGTGGCGATGGTCTTGGGCTTATGCTGGCCAGCACAGAGTACCCAGTGCATGCTCTTGGATGGACTTGCTTTCCACTGGGGAGAGTTAGAGCAAGATCTCAGTTTCTTTTATGTTGCTGTCCAGGCTGAGCCACTTGGCAGCCCCACCAGAACAACAATGTGCTGTATGTACCGCTCTGCACACGGGCTCAATCAGTGGTAAGAAGCAGTGAAAGGCCAAAAGTGTAATGATCTGTGATCCATCACAGAATCTCTGTAGACTGAAAATCCTGAAATCTGTGTGATAATGGATGCAGATGTGTTGGCTGTTTGTCTCTGAATACATCAAGAAGATGCTTTAGCGTCTTTGTGTGAAGATGCTAAAGCACAGTCTTGCCTGAAGCCATTTTTATCATTAAACATCATTAAACATTCTGATATTTTGCTTGGCATGGATTGTGAAATGAAAAAGCTGTGTGCTCAAGCATGTCCAAATAGGCAAATTTTGGCAGAAGCTTCCTGAACTTTGAGCTGATGACACGAAATGGGCTGGTCTCTGAACTTGTCTGGAATTTGCTTTTCTGTAAAAGAAGTATAAGAAATTGCATCTTGACCAGAGGGGCAGAACTTCCCAAGAGCTTCTGTTCAATGGCAGCCTGATTCTTATTATGGCAGTCATTTTTTCCAGCAGTTGAGACATCTAAGATCATAGTGCTGTTGCAGCACGTGCAAGTTGAACGATGCTTCCATCCTTGAACTCCTGTGGTTGTGTGATCTTCTCCCACACGATGTTAAGCAGATGCACAAGTGTTTTGACTAGATGGCAACCCCAAGTTTGTACATATTCGCAGGGACGCCATCTGTGCCTGCTGCCTTGCCCTGGGACATCTGTTCAGTGGCTCTAAGAGCATCTGCTATAAGTGCTGGTGCTGCTCCTTGAAAGAGGCTGTGGGGCTTTATTTGGCACTTGATCAGGGCTGATGGAAGTAGCAAAGTCAGAATAATAACTCTGGTTTATTTATGTTTGAAAGTGATAGAGGAAATTTCCAGAATTGAATACAAAAAGTAGTTTTGCTTTAGTTCTTAGAGCTCTTATCAGAGCATTTAATGAGCGTTGTACTTACCGGATGGTGCCCTGTCTTCATTGCGGGATATTTTAGTGTCTTGTGGTAGGTGTTAGCATCGTAAAGATAAGAACAAAAAGTGCTATATACACTAAGGAGGTTCACAAGGATGTGCATCCCAGAGCTCTTCTTGAGGTTCTGTCTTATTTGGAGTCTGTGAGCCCTCCCTCCCTCCTTTTGTCACTTCCACAACCCGAGAGCAGTAAAATCTTTGAATGGAATGTGGTGCTATTTGTCACAGGTTAAGATCATTGCTGTGATAGGTATGATGAATGTGTTTCTTTAGTGCAGATGATGTATTAAGCCAACTCACCTTATAGAAATACTTTGCTTTTTCTGTGTCGGGTGTCTTACATGCTCTTATTTAGTGTTGATAATGACTTTTCCAATTTTTTGATCGTTACATCCACAGCAGCTGTTTCCAACTCGCCGTATACTTTTAGACACCTTTTCCTCCTGATCTGGAAGTGAAATGAGCTTTCAAATACACAGTTAAATATTGATTATGGTTGTGACTAAAAGAAGGAGGAAAAAAAAGAAAGCATTAAACATCACTGAGTCAGACTTTATCCTCTCATAACAACATCAGTGCGTGAGGGTACATAGGGGTTGCAAAAGTTGTCAGAAAGAATTGCAAAGCATCTTGAGTTGATTGTGGAACAATATTGTCCTTCTGTAACACACATTGCCTGTTCTTAAATTATCCTGACTTTTGATGTGCATAAAATTAATCTCAATTTAGCAACATGTTTTTTTTCTTGCACATTGGGATTTGAATGAGAGGCTGCAGACAGACCTATAAAAAGCATTTGAATTCTATAATTGTATAAAAGAAGCCAGCAGTAGCTTATATGCTTAAAAAATATGGAAATTCTAGTAGTGGGAAGATTTTAGCCAAGGTCATATTGTGTTGCTGTTCCATAAACAGCGAGCTTTCTTAATACATGTGTTCTGAGAATTTCATCTGTCAAAATGCATGTTACTTTTGATCCCACCTGTTTAAAAATATATATAAAAAAAAAATCCTCATTGAGAAATAACAAATAAAACAATAAGCCATCACTCGATGCTAACATGTTGACAAGTAGATTACTGCCTCGCATCTCTCTCTCTTGGAAGAGGTCTTGAGGCCGGTAGCAGGGGCTAACAATAGCGGCAAGCTGACACACAGGCTTCATGCAGATGTGATGCAGAAAAAGTAGTTGTAATACTCGAGGACCTCCCTTGGGTTTTCACACAAATCTCATGGCAACAACGAGAAAGCCGCACTTGCCTGCTGATGATACATTTATTCATGCTGAAATTCTTTCAGAACCCTGACTTGCTTTGTTCCTATGTTTTCTTCTTCCTCACAAAATACTGGGAAGTACCTACAAAACCCCTGTTAGAGATTAGTTCATTTTCTTGCCTCGTGCATGGTAGTTTCTGTTAATTTTCTCCCATTGTTTACCTGTTGGTTTATAGCAGATAAAAACTTGTGCGATGGCATTTCAAGTCAAAGATGAGATAGATAATAACAAAACCCAAACAGACCACATTTATTTTTTCTGGCTTTACTAATTATTTTTTCACTGGTTGATGATTTCTTGCCGAAGCTTCTGTTTTTCTACTCATTTGTCTTCCATTCCACAATTTGCAGATCAGAACTTGAACGCAGAGCAGGTGCATTTATTTCCAGGAGTGAATGGCCTTTATGTCATTGCTATTGAAGAGGCTTTCCTCCAGAGTCTGGTGGGAGGAGGAAAGAAAAGATGATGTTTGCTATTGAGAAAGCTATTTGCACATGAATTATGTTCTGGTAGAGAAAAGACAACTACATCTGAACTGTCAATATGGTGAAGTATGTATGTAGTCAAGATCTCAATGTGAATTTGTGCATCTTCAAAAAAAACCAACCCACAAATATCAATGCCAGAGCATTGGTTTACATTGCCTTGTGCTTTTTAAATACTTGAGAGAGCTATGTGTTGAGTTAATTCAGCCAGTCTCTGCTGTTGGGATTTTGTTGATGTTTGTCTGAGTGTCACTGCTTCTGATTTGCACTTGTTGAAGGGTGGTAAAAAATCCGTCTGCTGTCATCCTCCGTTCTTATCACTGAAGGGGTAAAATGTGGTGTTTTATACAGTCTTGTGGTACTTAGCACTGCATTAGGATTTATGTTAACACTGGCTTTTACAGTAAATTTTAACTAGTCACTTCTGTGTTTATAAATTAGTGAAACAAACTCAGTGCATAAGCAACAAGGTGTTTTTAGTCCTGAAGTAACTATTGACACTAAAGCTTGTCGGATGAGAAACTAAGTTGCTTTGCAATTCCCTGTGCTGTTCAAATAATAGAGCAGAGATGTGATTAAGTACATTATCTGACTGACCTTTCCAGGGCTGGACTGTTGCCTTTTTATTAAGAAATGAAACACTGTGTAGTAAGCGATTAGCTCTTTGGCTGTAAAAGATTATGAAGAATGACTGCAGAAAGCCATGTGTTTCCTTCAGCAGGAGCTTGTCTTGCTCTCAGGCTCTTAAGTCTTTATTATCAACCGTGTAAATATACATATATGTATATATTTATACAAATACTTTGTGTGTGAGAGAGATACTAGACTTACGTAGCTTTCCCTCAATTTTTTTTTTTTGGAAGTTTTCTGCCTCGCTGCTGTTTATTTGAACACAAGAGAAAGTAAGGTTTTTTTGTGACTTCCTTTGGTGCTCTGACAGCAGATGGCAATTATGAAGCATTTAACTTCCTAAGAATGACTTTGCTGACAGTACTTGTCCTAGTGCTTTCCTGGCTTGAAAATGCCAGTATGTTCTCTATGCTGACTGTGCTCTTACTGAGCATCAAAATAAAATAATAAAAAAAATCATCCCCAGATTTCCTATGAATGTAATTTAGATATTTTAATGGGTGGTGGCGGCAGTGGTAGTCGTTAATCAACATTCTGCTCTCCCATTCAGAAAATCCCTGTTTCTCTGCCTTCCTTGTGCCTTTAAGTGCACGAAGCAGGCTGGTTCCTGCACACCACCAGCCTTCCTTATTTTTTGCACTCTATGCTGCATGTATTTTATTTGTGCATGTGCCTGCTGGGTTTTCATTCAGTTGTGCTTTTACCTTTATCTGCCTGCGACTGTTCTTACTTTGCCACTTGAGTCTTTGATTGGGGTGACCTGATAATGCTCATAGGTTGCGTGAAAATTGTAATGGCAGGGCATTGGCAGGATGGAGGAGGGTTTGAGTTTCTGTTTTGGTCAAGATTTATTGTCTTGGCGTTCCCCTTCCCAGTCTGTTGCGACCTTTTCCATGTTCCCAGCTAGTGTTTTATCTCATAAGTTAAGTTACTCTCAAAGAACTCTGTCTTTTTGGTTTTATGATCTAAAAAGCCTCCATTTCGCTGGTGAGAGCTATTTTTGGTGAAGTTCACAGATATGTAACAAGTTGTGTGCGCTGGCTGTTAAGGTCGGTGTACAGCCAAGCAGTGTAACAGGCTCGTGCAAACGTGAAAAACAGCAACTGGTTATTTATTATATTGTGTTGCATTTATTTTTTGGAAGTGGATTTCATTCCTGTAATTTTTCTTCCCCCCCACCCGCCCCGACTAGCACCCAGCTTTCAACTGCTGTATTAAATTGGCATTGTCCAGTAGGGAAAAACGTGACACTGTGGAGGTAGACGAGGGTAGGGACTGGCTGGACAACCTAACATCTGCACTTAGTTGTGGAAGTACTTCTACTATAAAAAGGAGGTCTGCACCTCCTTCTTTCTATATCTGGGGCTTCATTTTAACAGGAAAAAGAGCACCTTGATTTGATAACGCTGTAAATACTCTGTGTGATCTGAGGTCCAAGAGAAGGCTTGGCTATTTACACTGCCAGTGTGCCACCACCTGAAAGGGCTACATTCACCCTGGAAGAACTGGCTCCTCCCGTCGGCATGAAGCCAGTTAGTAGCTGTACCTTGGTAGCTCTCCTGTCACTCTTCTCTGGTGACAACTGGCGGAAGGTTTTGATTGTGTGTGCCAGATGTTGAGACACCTAATCCAGCCAGGAGGTTTTGTTCCCTTGTAAAGCTGAACAATTACTGCTGTAAGACTAACAGTTAGAGGAGTTAAGCACAGTTGCGTGTAGGGGAGTCCTAAAAGTAAACAGTTTTTTAAAAAGTGAATTTGCAAATAGTAAATACAAATTTAATGATTACCTGGTGCTTTCTTACCTTAATGGCTTTTTGTTTGTACATTGGTAATGATATGTACAGGTCCTTGTTTTTGCATTTCCTACAAATCCTGTGTTCGTACAAAACATTTTGGTGAAAGAATAAGGGTAGTTTTTGTGTATGTTCTATGGCTAAAAAGAGGGCCTCATTTTCCAGGACCATCAAACGGTGTTTTGAACGTGAGCTGGTTTTGCATAAATGGTATCGCTATTTTCGTAATGTACTAAATGTCTAGTTTTATCTCTCTCTCTCTCTTAAAAAATGAGTAGAAGCTAATTGATGCTGAGTAACCTCTTTAGATTGTGACCTTCCATGTGGTGTTTGCTTAAAGAAGTCTATGAATTAGGAGGAAAGTGACAGAAGCAATGAATAAACCAAAACATGGAACTGATTCTTCTTCATGTTTTAAATGCAGCTATTTTGAACTGGAGAGCAGTGGCCTACGGGATGAGATCAGATATCACTACAGGTTTAATGGGAAGTCAAGAACAGAGGTCTTCCCGTACCGTCTGGCAGATGGACAGTGGCATAAGATTGCTGTCTCACTTAGCGCATCCCACCTTCTGCTCCACGTGGACTGCAACAGGTAAGAAAATAAGTTCAGTAATTTATATTTAAAAAAAAAAATGCTCTCTGCTTACACAAAGGAATGAAATTGGAAAACGTGTTTTGTTTTGTTTTTTAATATCGAATTTAAAAAGCATGGTAAACTACCATGGGATAAGAAAAGGAAAACAAAGCATTAAAATGAAACAATTCATTATGATTATGAACAAATGTGGAAAAGGTTGATTGCTGACTGGGGAGTATTAAATGCATCTCTGTAGTTTAGGCACTAGCTGATGTTATGCTTGACTGTGATTGCATTTAAGTGTGATAGATTGGTGTGTAGTCTGTTCTGTTGTGAACTGCTTCACTCAGCATACCTGAAAACTTGAGGGATAGATGTATCAGAGGCATTTTAATTTGATTTTACATAATCAAGCAACACAGTTTTTACTGATTTTTCCACCTGCTGTCCCACTTGGAAACTTCTGAGAAACCTGGAAGCTTCTTTTCGCATGTCTAGAACCGGTGCTTTTTATTTTCTGAAGGGTATTCTGTCTGTCATAGCACTTTCTTTCCTTTAAAAGTTGTGAAGACTGCAAGATGGCAGAGTGTCAGGATTTCAAGGAATAAAAAGCAGCAAACCTAGAATCTCTCTTCCTTAGAATCTCTTCCCTTGGGACTTGATCTCACTATATATTGAAGACTCCAGCTTTTATCAACTTAGTGGTTGATGAGGAAACTAAAAAAAACTAGAAATCTTCTTCAAAATCGTCTTTAGGAATGAGGAAAATGAACCATTACTTTCATGTCTTCTTGCACCAAAATTAATATAAAAATATCCTTTGCCTTCAGTGAGAGGATCAACATATGCATTTTGGATTTGTGGCATTTAAATGGATAGGGTGATGGTAGCAGATATTTTTTCTGAAGTCTTCATTTAGTACAGGCAGGCAGAATAAAGTTATTTGAGTATTAAAGGAGTACGCAGTTATTGGAACATTTGAGAAAGTTTAAGTTTTGACCAAAGTAATTATGAGATAGTGTTTTGAGAAGAAGGTTACAACCATTTTCTGCAACTGCATTAGCTACTAACAGTAAAAATCTAATCTGAAGGAAGGTTGGTTATTAAATCCTTTTTTTTTTTTTTTTTTTGGACCCTAGAAGCAATTAAATGCTTAAAGCAATTTTATTTTTATTGAGACATGAAATCTACAATTTGTAAGGATCGTCTTCATTTCAATCATCTGATTTATTTATCTTACCATTATTTGTTTCTGTTATATTATTTCATTGCTTAAAACAGTATACTTTTTTTTTTGTTTATTGACATACTGGATTTTGGGAAAGGTTCTTTGTTATCTCCTATGATTTCTTTTTTTTTTTTTTCTAAAATAAACTGCAAATGTGTTTTAGGAAGACCTTTTTTAGCAGATTGTTTTGCTGGCTGCGTCCTTGCACGCAATGTGAAAGGAAGACACACAAACAGCCTGCCTGGTGCAGCAGTCTGTCCAGGGACAAGAGAGCTTCACAGAGTCATGCTTGTGACCTGATTTTCTTTACAGCAACAGGCAACAACAGATAAATACAATTACAGAATGAGCTGTGCTGTCATATGAGGTGATAAATGTGTTTAGCTGTCTCTGTCAGGTAGGACTAAACAGGGCTCATCCATCTAAGAGTTTCCCTTGAGGTGCATCTCAAGGCTGCTCCCAGCATAAATCCACACCTAAATGCCTCTATTTGGCTGTGTATTTGTGGTAGTTTATGACAACACCTGTGGAAAAGTAATGGGAATAGTTTTGAAAGCATGACTTGAGGGCAGATTGTAGTGGAAGTTTAAATGGGGGAGGTCTTTAACTTCCTGACTCAGCTGTAGTAACTCTGTTCAGTTAATTAGAGAATGTTGTGAACATTGGTGTTACAGTTTTCTGTATTATATCTTAACCCCCTACATCTTTGCACTCAGAAGAGAAGCCAACATCTTGTTCATCTTTGCACTGGCATTTCTTGATGACACTACAATAAAAGTCAAAAGAAGTGAAAATGAGAAGTAAGCTGATGGGGGGTACTTCTCTGCACTACTGAAAATCTTAAGCCTTCTTCGTGCTAGGGTTAGGAGAGCTCCAGCTGAAAGCATGCCCGGAATCCAGCGTTAAGAGCAGTAGACTTTACATGTAAACGTCACCATTTTGGGCTAGCGTGGTGTCACTGGCTTTCAGCAGAGTTCAGGATGCCTGACAAGAAGCGATGGTTCTGCAGACTTAATTGAACAGGTCAGTCACTGGGAAAGAGAATACAGCTGCGGTCAATAGATTGACCTGTCCTACATCCTGCTGAGATTTGGTGCCATCAGAACAAGAGGTGTATCTATCTAGTTAAAGAAGGTCTATGCTTTCTACTTACTGTTCTTTCCCCTGTAAAAAAAAAAATGAAAAAAAGCAAAAAGGAAAAAATTGACCAACAAAATCAATCCCATGGATTCTTACTGGATTTCTTTAAAGGGGCTGCAGCATTGCTTCCTTATAGATATGCTTGAATTGGTACAAATGCATTACTCCTTTTGTTTAGAGCTATGGTTATATGTTACACATTTGAAAGGCTATTCTGAGTGAGTGATTTGTGAATGCAGTGTTATTAAAGTTAACCTGTATCTGAGAGTGCACTGAAAGTGTTTGTGTGGGGAAAAATACCCAGCCACAACCTAATTTTGCTGCAGGATTTGTGTTGGTACCCAAAGCTATTTTCTGGCCTCCAAGAACTGCAGTGGATCAGAAAGCATTGGAGATGAAAACTTTAATTTGTAAACAGATAGTCAAATCTACTTTTATTCTTCCCAGCTTTATCACCCACGTTACTCTGATTTGTAAAATTGCTTTGACATTTGGTACTTGATTGTCTTTTGGATTCAAATCAAAGTTGACTTTGTTTTTCAGACGTGGATAGGTTAGGGAAAAGTACTTGAGAACTGCTAAAAGCCTTTAGTGCTTTTAAGAGTCATCTTTAAAAAAGTATAATTGCCTCTGTTCTAATGAGATGTAATATGGTGGGGGAGGCATATGTATCAAAGGAAGTGTATTTGCCCAAGTACATGTCCTTTTGAAATCAGCTCCTGCTGCGTCTTTTTTTGCTCCTTTTGGTGCTCTTTTGAGAACGAGGAGTAAGAATTGTAGCTGAGTTTGATGCTAGAGCTTGGAGCTGCTGATTCGGGAAGATACATTAGAGTCCAGACTAAAAACTTGTTGAATGTCAGTGGATTCTCTCGCTGACCTGCAGAGCCTTTGCGCTGAGCCTAGGCAGTAACCTCTAGCCAGGGATCCGTCTCAGTCAGCTGACGTAATGAGCGTCGGCTGCACTTGCTAACATGCTTTTAACATTCTAGTAAGGTTCAGAAAGCTTAGAAAAATGAAAAGACCATATTAATTATGAATGTAAATCTGATGCACAAATAAAACATGTAGGGTAAGTAACATGGAAATTAAGTATGCTGCTGTTAATTTCCTTGCATCTCCAATGCTGAGTCCACTAGTAGCAAGTAAATCTTTTTTCAAAATACTGATTGCATGTAGGATCTGTGCTCATCTGCTATAGGGAAGAGGGGGTTGTCAGGGGCTTTCTGGTGAGTGTTTAGGTTAAGCTAGAGCAACTGTATCATTGTCAGAGGGTCCTTAAATAGCCTATGCCACTGAAGGGTTAACATAGAATAAAATAAACCATGCCATGCATCTTCCCAAATTAGGCCCCTTAGGGGAGCAGGATGAAGGATCCTGCTGTACATACCTGCACTGTCAGGAGATTTGCAACCCCAGGAGACTGTTGTAGTCCTACAAGAGCTGGTGTTTCTCTTCACTTTTTTGGGAATTAGTTTCAGCTGTAGAGTCTGTGATGTTGCCTGTTGGTACCCGACTGTCCACTGCAATGCTTGCCCTTACAACAGGAACAGCACAGAAAAATTTTAATAATTAAATGTTAATTAATAAAACATTTAATAATGTTAAGAGTGAAGGAATAGCGCAGAGCCTTCAATTTAAGAGGTGGTAGGTACTGTATCAAAATGTATTTATTGACATTTATTTACTGACATTTATTTATATTTAAGAAATATAAATTTCAAATTGTGCTCAATGTGTCAAATTAATCCGGGGAGGTAACCCTGAAGGCTGCTTGCTGTATATTTTTATTGTTTTAATTCTCATTAACTGTATTGCTACAAAGGTACTCACCTGTTCAGCCAGTATCAGTATTGCTTTACTTGAACTCTGTCTGCAGGCGTAAAAGGGAGAAAGGCACTTTGCTGCAAAAAATAATGTTTTCCAGTGAAAATCTGTGCTGGAGTGCCTTTTACTGTGAATACAACCTGTGGTTTTGATGGATACTCCTAGCTGTTTGATGGAGGGCGTTGGTAAGAGCGGAAGAGAATAGATTATAAAACTGGAGCAGGCTAGGAAGTAGTCTCCAACTGAAAAAACATGTTGTCTGCTTCTTTTATGTTTCTCCTGATAGAACAGAGCGTTAGGGAATAAAAAATGCATGAGCAGTGAGAACTTTTTAATTGGAAAAATAAATAAATTAAAGCAACATAATCCAAATATGGGAATCCAAGACCTCAGAGTTCTTATAAATAAGATATTCTGGCTGCCAACCTGAGGTTTTCAACTTCTCTAAACAAAGTCCTATGGCTTCAATTAAAACGTAATAAATTTAAAGAAGGTTAAGGGATGTATTTAAAGAGAGATTCACTGCTTTACTTACTGTAAAACACTTTCTCTTGAGAGAGAAGATGGCATGGTGGCAGTGTTAGGAGCTAAGTAATTTACTCTCAACATTTGAATATAATTTTGTGACCCAGATTTCTTCTCTGCTCTTTAAGCTGTAGCAGAAGCTGTCAGAGAAACGGTTACTTGTGTTGAGTGCTATAATTGTGCATTACAGGTGCACCCTGCTTCAGAGCTGTGGTATTGTGGATTGGAAGTTAATTTTCACCTACCCATTGTCCCTTTTGTTTGACAGAAAGGCGGTAAACTTTTTAGCATAAGAGAGATCTCCAGCTGGCGTATCACGTCAGCTGCTGTCAGGCCTGTATCATTACAGTTATTGTAGTTACGCTGCAAGGAAATGTTCGGGATGTATTCAGCATTATTTGAAGAGAAGATTTTTTTTTTGGAAGAAGTTATTTAATAGCCAGGGTATTTCATTGAATGGCTGGTGCATCAGCAGAATGGTAGTATGGGTGTGACCGAAGACTGAATGATGGTATGTCTTAACCCAGTCCCTAATTATGATAATTTTTTTTTTTTCACCTTAGATTAATCAGTTAAACTTTTTTTTTTGCATGCTACATAGATAGAATTGGGAGAAGGCCATGAGTATTTATGAAAGTGCTGAAAAAGTGCTATAGAAAACAAATGCTAACAATCCATACTTGTGTCTGGCTTAGATCCTTTGTCCACCCTGAGAAGGCAGCAACCCCTTACAGTCAGTCCAAGTACCTGGGGCACTGGGCTGCACCAGAGGGGCCCCACAGAGCTTCTGCTCAGAGCGGAGCAGGCATCTGCTTTGGTTTATCCAGGTCCTGCTGATGTCAGTTACTGAAGAGTAGAATTAAGCTTCTGGGGGTCTTGAATGGGAGCTTGTGGCACTCACCTGAGTTTTAGAGACCTGTGGAGCCAGAGTTGGGTAGCTGCAAAGTCCAAGCACTGCTGAATATAGACTTAACAGTGTTTTTTCTTTTTTTCTCTAATTTAGAACTGGGGACTTGTGGTGCTTTCCAGTGAATTGAAAATGTTGATAGACAGGTTGGTGACTTCAACAGGGCAGGAATAATGTGTTACGCTTTACCATTGACATACTGAATTCTTTTTATTTGTATGCTATGGGTGTGTCGGAGAGAGAGTGGATAACAGTAGAGCAAATAATCTTAAATCAAGACTGGCAAGCCACAAATGATTTAGTCATTTCCTAAAGTGTGTGAATAGGTGTATTATCTCATTCTCAAATAGTTTTTGCATTGGTCCAATATACATTTATCTTTGGGTTGTTTTTTTTTTTTTCAATGTCAAAGCAATAAACCCTTAAATTGAGATGATTTATTTACAAGAGGTGTCTCTTAAAATTTAGCCTGCATAGTTTGAAATGTACCTGGGTATTTGTTTCTATGGATTTTTTTCAGGGGAGGTCTCCTGTTACTTGGTTCTATTTTCTTTTCATTTGTGGAGTGCTGATGGAGGTCATACAGAAAGAGAGGCGATCACGGTAATTTGAGAATCAACCAGATAGAGCAAATGTTTTGGGTTTTTTCCTTTCAGATTATAGAAACAATTATCTTACTCCAGCCAGGCAGATTAACTGAGATCCAAAACATAAATGAACTCTTCCGTTTGAAGTGGTTAGCGAAACTCTGGAGTTTAGAACAGGAAGTCACATAGGGTAATACTGGAGCTGAATTGAAAAATGGTAGTATAATTTTAGTTAAATACTTCTATAAAAGCATTGGACCTTTGCCAAAGAGCAGATGAGAACCCCTCTAAACCATTCAGAAGCTGACTTGAGATCTGCATCTCCATATACAAATAGTACAGAGTATTTCTAAATGATCCAAAACCTCCTGAGTACTGCGGGGCGGGAGAGAGCGACTGAGCAAATAGGACTGAGATTGCTGAAGGATGTGAAACCAGCCCAGAGTTTTCTGAAGTGCTTTAGTATTTGGGGTTTCTTTCTTTCGCAATTTAGATCAGCAATAATTCCCAAAAGATAATTCTTTTTCTAAGTCCGGTCTTGTCAAAATCTTCCAGTTGACTGCAGGGAATTGGAGATGGCTTAACTGCACTTATTACTACCCAAAACCTGTCAGTCCCCATCATTGCACCACTTGGTGACAGAGTAAATTGACAACACTGTAATGGCAAACAGTGCTGTGGGAGCAGTCGGGTTTGTTCCTTGGGTATGGGGAGCTGGGGGCATGGTGGGGTGCTCCGAGGTGGAAGGTCTCAAGGCTTGGAAAGGCTGTGAGCGTGGCTGTTGTGGCTCTGGGATGTCAGGGGGTGGCACAGATCTTGCTGCTGCAGCAGCGGTGTAGTGTCCTCTGTCACTTCATGTGTCGTGCAGAGCCACTTCACATATTTGCAGCCTTATCTGTGTGTAGGAGAGCTTTATCCAGGCCTCTGGATGGTCCTGCAGTGTGTAAGGGGGTCAAGTGGGCTCAGTGCTGAGTGTGGACACAACTGAGTTTGTGGTTCTGTGCTGCGGGGTGAGAGCTGCTTTGCAAACGTGCTGATTAAGAGAACGGCAAAGGCAGTCTACACTGGTGAGGCCACAAGTGGAATAATGCATCCAGTTCGGGGCCCCCCAGTTCAAGAGGGACAGGGAACTACTGGAGAGAGTCCAGCGTAGGGCAACAAAGATGATAGAGGGATTGGAGCACCTCCCTTACGAGGAAAGGCTCAAGGAGCTAGGGCTCTTTAGCCTGGAGAAGAGAAGGCTGAGGGGAGACCTTATTTATGTTTACAAGGATCTAAAGGGTGGGTTGAAGGATGTTGGAGCCGGACTCTTTTCAGTGGTTTCCAGCGATAGGACAAGGGGCAATGGG
>JAOXNO010000041.1:63598012-63621734 GCA_028565335.1 Limnodromus scolopaceus | reverse complement strand
GGTGTTCAAGGCCAGGCTGGATGGGGCTTTGAGCAACCTGGTCTGGTGGGAGGTGTCCCTGCCCAGGGCAGGGGGGTCGGAATTCCATGATCTTTAAGATCCTTTCCAACCCAAACCATTCTATGATTTTATATACTATTACTGGACACCTCCTATTTTTTTCTCGCAGAGCTGAGCAATAACTTTTGATTAAATAGTTGGCAGTCACTATTGTATATTCAAAATTCAATAACAAAAGGTTCCCTCAAAACCTGAGATTTTAATCTAAATTGCTTTCCTCAGTTAGGTGATTGTGAACTCCTACACAATGACAGAGGAGATAGCACAAAAAACCTCAAAACTTCCCTCAGGAAGATTATTTTTCTGAAACAGAACACTGGAAACTGAATGAATAATTCACTTACAGTAGCTCCAGAACTGAATGCATGTCAAATAATGCATCCTATCTGTAAACACTATCAAGAAAATCCAATCACATTGGTATTGACACATTTTCATTGGGAAGCATATAGAAAGCAGGTTGAAAGAGAAATATGTAAAGATATCCTAGTATTTCTTTTCAAAATCAGTTCTTAATCCCTTCAGAAGAATAAAGACAAATGCCAATATTGTGTCTTAAAGCTAGAGACCGATGAAATCATTGGTTTCTTCACACAGTTGGGATTCAGAAAATGTTGGACAAACTTTTTGAAGTGGCTGGTTATTTTTGTACAACGGGTGGTATTAGGAGGCCTGACATTTGCTTTATTAACTCTCCTGAATTTTTGCAGCCTAGGCTGGAGGTGGTAAAAATTGTCAAGGTGGTCAACACCTCTGCAATTTAGATTAGGAGAAACACTGATGCAAGACATGGGGGAACCTCCCTCTCTTCTTTGACTTTATTCCAAAAACTGAGAGTGCTATTTCAAAGCCCCTGTCACGAACATTTTGTTACTTTGTGTGACTTCTCCATACCCTTCAGTTTATTTAAAGGATCTGAGGATGCATACGGCATAAGGAATGGTTGCAACAGAATGTCAGTTTTGAGGAGCAGGTCTGGAGTTGCAAAAATCTGTTTTGATGATTCACCCTGATGTTAGCAAGGGCTCCTGTGCGGTCATTGGAAGGGATTAATTTAATGTAAGATGAATCACACCCTAGAAACACTTAGCTCTCGTCCTTAAAAAATTAAGTCTAGAGGACTAGCTCCACTGTGGGTGTAGACTTTTGAGACATCTAAAATTGGGAGCCATGAATTCAACACCTGGTGGCTACATGGAAATTTATAGTTTCAAGAGAGTAAGTGTGGCAGCCATATCAGGAACCAAAAAGCTTGTTCTTGGATTAATAGCGCTCATGAACTAAGAGATGAGGTTTCTGCTGTGCCTCAACCACTAGACTATTTAGACTGCAGCTATTTGTTTCTTAATTGTACTCCTAATAAAATAAATCTCTCTGGTTCGTATCTAGCCCGCAAATTTGAGAAGGCATGTTCCTGTTTTAGTAACCTACTCATATTTTAGACCTGAAAGAATTTGGAAATGTCAAGATTTGCTGTGCTACTTGTAGTAACTGTTGGAATTGTAATGCATTTTATTGTTCAAATTTTAGGCAGTTGCATCTCCTGATCAGTCCATGTCGGCTGATGTATTCTAACATGAACAGACACAAAGTTTATTTTCATGTTATACTAAATATTTCAGCTATTCCAAAATGTTTCTGGCACGACAAATATTAAATGTATGAAGTAGAGCTGCATCTCCACAAAAGTGGAAATGCTCTCCAAGTGTTTTCTTTAGCTTGTTAAAGCTGCGTGTGGGAAATCTTCTTCACTGCAAGAGACCATTCCGTGTCACCTTTTTTCCAGAGGGAATGTGGCTCAGTGCATGAGGCAGTTACACCTCAGTCATGCCCAGTGTAACGGCTTAGTTCTTGGGTAGTGTCCCTCCCTGACTCAGTCTTTGTGATCTTGGTTAACCAGTCTTTCTGTGTTTCAGTTTGCACACATATAAAATGACAATATTTCCCTATTTTCCTGGAACGTTATGAAAATGATAAAAATAATTTTAGATTGAGTGCATGGAAGGGAACTGTCTCCTTGTCCAGCAGAGCTGGATTTCTAGAGAAGATCTTCCCCTATGCAGAGCAAGGTGTGTGCGTGTGTATTTGCATGCAAATATTTTAGATGCACCTCCTTTCAGGAATCCACTGATTATTTTGTAGATTTTCTGTTTTCTGTATATCGTATTCATTGTGTCACAGATGCCTGCTTGGAACGTGCCCTTGAACAAGGTGTTTCTGAGGATTGCATAAGAATGCTTAATAAACCAAAGTGTGCAGATAGGGTAGAGATACAGATACAAAACACGAGGCTATCATTGGTGTTTGTTAATTAACAGGTGTTTTTCTTGCTACATTTAGTTAAATAGATCAGTGGCTAGTGAATGTATTCTGACCATGAATGTTTCAAGAAAGAAGGATTGGTTCACAGTTGTATTACTGCAGGTTTATGGTTTAGCTCCTTTGAAATATGTCAGCATAAAGTAGGGGCAAATCAAGCTTTCTCTTGGAAAGTGAATGCAGTAATCATAAATCTGAAGGTCTGAAGTATGGAGTAGAGCTTCCATTAACCTAGAGACCTGGGTCTCCTCATGCTGGAGGGGCTATTCAGTCTGCAGTATTTTTAGAGACCACAGTTCCCTGGAGTCCTCTTTCTAAGCATTCCTGCTCTTGTGAAGTGTATTGCACATTTCTCTGTGAGGGTATCAAAGCCAAGTGTATTGGAAACTGATCTCCAAGGAGCTCTAGACCAGCACTTCATAAATGGGAAGCGTAGCAGATGTAATTTAGCTATTCATATGCCAAATACAAAGTATTGGTCAAGCATGGATAAAGCCATAGAAGGTGACACATCTCAGCCCAGGAAATCAAGCAAGGGAATGAGAATGATGTGGAAATTTAATGTAACTGCAAAAAAAAAAAAGGATCCTTTTATGTCTATCCAGCAACAGTAGTTTTTCAGCATGAAAAACACCTATTTTCTTTCAAAAGCAAGCCAATACAGGAGGGGGAAAAGAACATGGGTTTTTCCCATTCACAAGCAATAGTTATAAGAGAATTTCACCTTTAAGTAGTAACTTTTCTCATTATACTTTGAGTTATATTACCAAATGTTTGTGCTTTATGGGTTTGTCTAAGTGTAGAAAACCCTTGTAAAAAAAATCACTTGAATAATCAATAATATTTGGTAAATTTCTAAGTGGCATACGTACGTGGGTAATCCTAATGTCTGGGTGACACCCTGTTCCTAACTACTTATTCAAGTGCCACCATAATAATTTTGTATGGACAGGGTGTCTTCAGTGCCCATGAAGTCTCTCTCCTTCTCAAAAACCTGCTCTAGGAATGCTGCATTGCTTACAACATTCTTGTGATTTAAAACATGAACCTGGCAGCCGGGGGAGATGCCCAGCTCCTGGTATTACTCCAGCGGCACATCAGTCACCTCTGCTGGCTTTCAGCTGCTGATGTGTGTGGCTGGTGAAACTCTTCACTGGTATTTGCAAATATTTGTTTCCATCTTTATTAAATCCACTGATTGAGAGTTAGTTAATGCAATCATGTTTCTTTGCTTATATTAATTCAAAAACTTCCTCCACGTAATTCCAGTTTTGCCTTTTTGCAGCTGGTTTACCTTTGTGTAGCAGCTTCCAGTTTTGCTGGAAGAGTGTGTTGGATATTTTCTGCATCACTCTCCCTTTTTGTCAGGAATTGCAGGACTCTTGTTTGATGGTGTGATGTTTTTTTAAACTTTAATTCTTCTTCATTAGAGAATTAATATATTGTGAACCGTGTACTTTTTTTTTTTTTTTTCTTGACCGTGGTGAATTTAGACGTGCTTTCTGACTTTTTCATTTCCCAATTCTATAGGAGGGGTTGTAGGGGTAGTGATAAACTGTGTGTGTGCTTGCCGGGGCTTTTTTGCTGATGCTTAACAGTATACAGTAATAAAGTAAGCTTGCATTGTTTGCAAACCAAATGGTGTCAACCAAAACATCTTGTTTACGTAGGAAGATAAGCAAGGACTGATCTACATCGTATGCCTTCTCTTGAATCCTAAGCGTGTTACTCCATGGACAGATCCATGGAGAAGAAAACCTACCAGTCTCTTAGACATATCTGGAATAAGGCACAAACCAACCTTTAATTAATCCCTTAATTTAAGGTAAATACCTGCTTCAGAATTGGAATTTGAGTAGAACAGTAGAGAAATATGGGGAATCCTGAGCACGAATCTTATGGCACTTCCTGAAGAGATTCTGGAAGGGAGGTCACTACAGCCTTTTCCACATAGGTTGAAACTCTTCGTTAAATCATCAGAAAAGACAAGATAAACCACTTCAGCTTGTCTCTGATTTGTTTTCCTTACTTGCTGTTGTTGAACTGTCATATAATAATTGCAGACAGATACTGTAAAGTTCCTTTATAAACTTCAGCTAGGCCAGGTGAATAAAAATCAAATATTCTTCAATAAGTAGTGTTGTTGAAGCGGGTCAGCATTGGGATTTTATCTGTTAACAAAAATTGAGTTCTTTATGGAATATTGACTTGTCTTTTTATGAGATTAGAAATTTTCCAGTGAGGACATTAATAACCATGAATAAAGATGTGTTATATATCCAAGGAGAAATTCCTACTATGATAGTGTAATCCAGTGATTGGCTTTCTCAAGGAGCGTGTCAATTCTTTGTTCTTCATTCAGCATTTTGCAGCAGTTTTGCATTTGAGTAGTCTTCAATTTTGCATGAGGTATGGCAGAAGGGATCTACTTACACTTTAAAATATTGATAGAAATGGTGCATGCAAAATTCCTATAATTCTCAAAACATAGTTTAAAAGAAGATCATCTTGTTTTGCTGTTTGAATAGGTAAAACAGCTCAGCATGGTAATTTCTAGATAGTGAGAAGTGATTAACTAGTAGAGGCAGAAATTTCCTAGAGCTTTGAATGTATCATGTTGATGAAATGTGATGAATCAGGGCTGATGATAATTATAATAAACTTGAGCAATAATATCATGAGTATTAGAAGAAGTCTTCTGACTGCCATACCCACATTCTTAAGCTGGAATTTTCATGTAACTGTTTTGTTCCTGGGTTTAAGATTTTTCTTGTTTCTTTTTAAAGAAATAGTAAGTTTCCCTCTAGTTTTTTAGATGGCTTCCATTTGGTTTTGACAAATGCTGTTCTTCCTTTTTGAATAAGCAAAAGTGGGTGGAATACATGACTCTTTGTACATTGACATAGAAAGCTTTATGTTTTTCCGGTGCTCCTCTGGAGTTGTTAGTACTGGGAGGTTATTCTAGCCCTCTGCAAATGTATGAGTTTTCCAATAACATAATATGGTGGGTTTGACCTTGGCTGGATGCCAGGTGCCCACCAAGCCGCTTTATCACTCCCCCTTCTCAACTGGACAGGGGAAGGAAAAATATAATGAAAGGCTTCTGAATTGGGATAAGGACAGGAAGATCACTCAGCAGTTACCATCATGGGCAAAACAGGCTCGATTTTGAGAAATTTAGTTTATTACCAATCCCATCAGAGTAGAGTAACGAGAAATAAAACTAAATTTTCCAACACCTTTCCCCCACGTCCACCCTTCTTCCTGGGCTCAGCTTCACTCCTGGTTTTCTCTATCTCCTCCCCCAAGCATGGGACCCCTCCCACAGAAGACACTTCCTGCATCAACTTCTCCAACGTGAGTCCTTCCCACGGGCTGCGGTTCTTCACAATCACTCCAGCTTGGGTCCCTTCCATGGGCTGCAGTCCTTCAGGAATGGAATGCTCAAGCGTGGGTCCCCCATGGGTCACAAGTTCTGCCAGTAAACCTGCTCCAGCGTGGGCTCCTCTCTCCATGGGTCCTCAGGTCCTGCCAGGAGCCTGCTCCAGTGTGGTCTTCCCACAGGGTCACAGCCTCCTTTGTGCGCATCCACCTACTCCAGCGTGGGCTCCTCTGTGGGCTGCAGGTGGATATCTGCTCCACTGTTGACCTTCATGGGCTGCAGGAGGACAACCTGCCCATGGTCTTCACCATGGGCTGCAGCACTGGGAGTACCTCCTTCCCTTCCTTCTTCACCGACCTTGATGTCTGCAGATTTGTTTGACTCACATATTCTCACCCCTCTGTTCTGGCTGTTGTTCCACAGCAGAATTTTTCCCCCTTCTTAAATACGTTATCACAGAGGCACTACCACTATTGCTGACTGGCTCGACTTTGGCCATCTTGGAGCTGGCTGGCGTTGGATCTGTCGGAAATAGGGGCAGCTTCTAGTAGCTTCTCATGGAAGCCACCCCTGTAGCCTTGCCTGCTACCAAAACCTTGCTATGCAAACCCAATATACGTGGCAATTTACAGCACCAAAATCGATGATTACGCTTGGTGAGCCTGTGCAAGAAACATTTGGAGTGTAAATGGGAAGATAACTGTGCGATGAGTTGTGTTGTTTGACTTGTATTTTTCTTTGGTATTTATTTTTCATGTTTGTTTTAAGGCCATAGCTTTAAAGAAAGAAGAAAAATAATTTAACCCCTTTCAAGGATACAGGTAATTTCACTGCTTTAGGCTACAGGTCTTGACACATTCAGAGTCTTTTCAATTGGCTGTCACTCTGGTGTGATTACACAGCAATACGTACACCCTGGTAGCTGGGTAGTAATGGAAGTATGTTTCATCATTGTCTCGATAATCCTTATTAACCATGCTGGCTTTGTTATGAAGCAGTAGGTTCATGGCTCCCACCAATGTGGCATGGCAATATGAGAATCCATGGTCAGTAACTGCTCTTGAATTTTTCATGTTCTAAAATGATGATATTGTTGGTAGTGGTCTGAGTTGCTCAAAAAGGTGTTACGGAAACTTCATTACAGCTTTCCTAGAAGTAACCAAATAAAAAACTCAAGCAGAACCTTTTTAAAACTCCAGATTTTTGTGATTTTAAAAACGCCGTGTTACAGCAATTTTGCATTAATTAATTTTAGAAATGTAGTATGTGGATTACTGCATTCATGCGCAAGTTTATGCAGTACATAAAGTTTGCTTGTGGACCTCGTGTTACTTCTTTTGATTGTTTTTCTTATACCTATTATTTCTAGTTCCTTGAAGAATAACTAAGAAAATATCCCTGTAGTGCTAGGTACCAAACATATGCAGAGAGGTCCCATTCTGTACCAGACCTGTGCTAGTGACGTGGGCAAGCTGGACGCGCAGAGGTGGCAGCACACGGGGGTACCCAGGCTCTGTGAATTCAGTAACAGCAGCAAACAGGAGAGGAGTGGATAAAATGAAAGGTCGAGGTGCAAGGATGAGGAATTCAAATGTAGAGGCCACGGGATTAGAGGTGGAATAAAGTTTCTTTGTGAACTGTGTTCAAAGTTCTGAACAGTCTGAAAATCCCTAAAGGTTGTTTTTCTGGTTGGATCTTGTGCGTGACTCAGCTTTTCCTCCAGAACCAGTAGTTGAGTTTGTAGAACACCCTTAGGCAGGATGGTTCCATTTTATGGTTTTCCCTACTACGGTGGGCTCTGGCATTGTGTTTCCTTAGCTTACTGCTGCATGGTTGTACAAGGGGAGTTTCAATTTTAGGCAGTCTTCATGTTTTAGTGATTTTAATAGATTTTTCCTGTTTGTTTTTTGCATTTAAAGTTGTAATATACCTTTACTACTATCAATGATAAAGCCTGTGTTTAATAAGGGATTTTTTTTATTTTCGGTTCTACTTTTCATCTTTTATCGTTAGGTGATTTTGACTAGGAACTTTTCAGAGGAAAAAAGGATTCAAGTAATGGCAATGTATTCCCTCTACAGGATTTATGAACGCATCATTGATCCTCCAGAAACGAACTTGACACCTGAAAGCAATTTATGGCTCGGACAGAGAAACAGGAAACACGGTTTCTTTAAGGTAAGCAGCTATGAAATAGCACATGAAGAAGGAAATGAATAAATAGTCATCAAGATATTTCTGATTAGTTGTCTTACACTCCTGAAATCTGATTTTTGTGAAGTTTAGTAGAAACTGTGGACCTGGGATTTGAGGCAGGTCCAACACTCACAGAAAAGGGTCTCTTCCTGCGAGGTAGAGGTTCGTAGTCACTGACTGCAGTGCCCAGTATTTGAAGGTTTTGTTTGGTTTCCTTACTTTAGGTTTGGCCTACCTGCTGTGCCTTGCCGCTCTTGGGGACAGAACGAGGCTGTATAGGCAGCGTTGGAGTCTGTTCTTGGCCTTCATCTTTAAACATTCCTGAAAATACAGCTTTGCTGGGGTCTCCTGGCCAGACAGTGGTGGTCTTAATCATTCTGAGGCCATTTCCTCCTTGATTTTCACAGAATACCCTCACCCTTCTGCTGTTTGACTGGTAACTCTTCCTTGTTTGCCCCTATCAGCGTTATCTTCTAGAGCAGAGAAGGTCTTCTGGCCTGTGATCCTTGTGGCTTTGGCAGATACTAGCTATTGTATGCAGTGCTTTTGCCCTGCTGCAAACCAGTAGGTTTTTCTTTTCCTGGACTACCTGCCTTTCTTTCTCTTTTTCTCAACTAAGTGTGTCGCTGTGTCTCTCAACATTCAGTAGTAGGTCACTGAGTTTTGTTCATGAGCTTCTTTGTCCTTTGGAGCTTCCATCGCTTCCAAACAGCCCAGACTGGGAGGCTGGCTAGCTGGCAGGGTTCAGGCTGCTCCTACTTGTAGCTGGAAAGTCTCTCTTCTTTTCTGTTTGAGGTTCCCCAAGACAACATCATTGAGTGGGCCAGTATGGGCATGAGGAACTTCTCGGAGGAAAAGAAGATTCAAGTAATGGCAATATAGTCCAGATTTGATTAATGGCAGTATGTTTCTAAAATTGCAAAGGACAGAAGAATGACCTACAACTTGAAAAGCCCTCTCCTGTACGTTTTTTTCAGCTTTTTTTGGCTCCTGGTGAGGCTATATGATTTTATGATTGAGGCTGAATTGCTGAACCAACTGACAAACAAAATCCACTAACAAATGAAAAACCACCCCCTCCACCCGAAAATTACCTCTTTTACTTTGTAAGCGAGCTACGGAAAAGTTTCTGGTATTTCTTCCGGTTTTGGATAACGAGCCGTGGTACAAGTGTGTATCAGTGAAGGAGTCTATAGGCCAATCTGCCCGTCCTCGATACTGGCATGGATTTGTTGCCAAGGTGATTTACCACCCACTCAGTTTCCCTTTGAAGCTGTCAGTTCATAAGACAATTTTACGAGTTGCTGTTTTTCTGAGGATCTCTCCTCGAGGTCTCCGGATTTCAACAAGTTAGGACAATTATTTTATGCTAAAATTCTTTATGGTAGAATTGTTAGTAAGTTGCAGAGGCAAAAGCTAACTTTTAACTTAAATGGCTGTCCGAGAGTTGCTCTGAACCTAGAGTACATTTCATCCTCCAGCAGCTGAGCTGTCGCTGTGAAGTGAAATTGATAGTATTATTTTATTCTACAGCTGTTGTTTTTTTTACCTCAGCTGCTTCCCATAATTCCACAGATGGTAAACATATGTTTATAGCTACATAGGAAAAAAAGAAGTTATATTGGATTCGCCCATCTTAAATTCTTATTTTATGCAGGCAGTCAGAGCCTCAGAACTCTGGGATATTATATGTTTGTAAATTAATATTTCTACGCGTTAACACTTTGGAAACAGCAGGGTAGCTAATGATATGCTAATGAGCTGACAGTTTTTATTGATCATAATGAAAGTCGACAAGTGCCTTACTTTGCTTTATGCATGCTTGAATATTTTACTAACTTTCTTCAGGGCAGAAATATAATTGGTTGTATTTTTTAAATCCTGCTTGAGAGTTTCAGAAATCTTACTTTTTTTTATGTTACTCATTGCAAAAACTTGGGATTTTGCCAGTTTGTAAAGAGTACACATCTCTTTCCATATATTTACATGCTCAGCAGGACCTCCCTTTCTTTTTCAGAGCAATTTATTGCACTGTTTTAAAAATAGATCTATTTTCCTTAATGTAAACAGAGATCTGCAGGGAAATAAGAGCGTTAAAAAAGAATTAACATTTTTGTATGTGTGTTGGAGCCGTGATAATGCATGTAACAAAAAGCACTGGATGCTGTTCTGAGTATCATTTTTGCCATTCTAAAATTTTCTTACTTTAATAATAGTTAATTAATTGTCATGTCTCTGCATAAATGAATAGCATTAAGGCACATTTTGGGCCATAGTCTCATGCCTATTTTAGATCATAATTCTTCAGTATATCAGAAGAGGAAGGAGGGGATGATATCCATAAGTCACTGTGGCTAGTTGCTGCCCTTTTTCTTATTTATGCTTTTCTTCCACTTCCTTCCTTACAGTGATTATTCCACAAGTAGCCCTGCTGTGTTTGCGGCCTTGCTGGGGAATGAAGTGCTCTATGGCATAACCATGGGAATGGAAGTCTCTCCCCTTACAACTAGTATCTCTTAACTAGTTATAATATATATTGGTTTTAAATTGGAAGAGGGGAGATTTAGGTTAGATATTAGGAAGGAATTCTTTGCTGTGAGGGTGGTGAGGCACTGGAACAGGTTGCCCAGAGAAGCTGTGGATGTCCCATCCCTGGAGGTGTTCAAGGCCAGGCTGGATGGGGCTTTGATCAACCTGGTGTGGTGGGAGGTGTCCCTGCCCATGGCAGGGGGGTTGGAACTTGATGATCTTTAAGGTCCCTCCCAGCCCAAACCATTCTATGATTCTATAACTCACCTGCTATGACCGAGCATTTGGAGTTCAGTCAAGACGGAATGGTTTTAGCACAGCAGTGGTGGGACCAAATGCGGAGCAGACTTAAGATAGCTTTATCTGTTTGCTTTGAAGGGAATCTGATGAATTACTTTGGAAAAAAATGCATGCTGACCCTTCAGGTTTCTTTGTGTGACCCAAACCCAAGATTTGCTTTCAGGCTAGAGAATACCATTATAATCAGATTAGGAAGCCAAAGTAAATGCAATTTAAAGGAGGAAGAGCACGATACCAGAAATCCAGGGAACCCTCACTCTAGGATGGATCTGGTTGCACTCAGGATCAGAATTATCTGCAAAATAAATTTTATTGCTCGGGAGAACCCTTCCCCCTAAGGCTCCCTCCAAATACCTGCTGCAGAAATGAGCTTATTAATGCATTTGCTGACTAGGCGATTCATGTCAAAAGACGGTAATATTTCATATCTGCTATAGCAGGCTCTATTGATCCTGCTGCTGTGTCTGGGGATTGTAGGGTAGGTGCTTGAGAAATATGTTGGTATTTTGACTGTGTAGCTCATACGTATGCTTGTACCTCTGCGGTCATTTTGGTCTCAGAGTTGCACAGGTCAATACAGTGCCCAGGGCAGCTGTTCCAAACGCCTGGCGTGGGACGTGCCTGCCCTGTGTGGAGGAGCACGGTGCTGGTCTCCTGGAGGTCTGTTGGTGTTGGCGTAGCGTTGCCTGGGCGCAGGGGGTCAGGCATGTCTGCTGGTGCTTCCATGCAGAGCCTTTCACCAGCCCTGGTGCTTGCCCAGCTGTGTGGCACGCATTATCTCTGTGGGAGAAGTAGGCTTTAAAGAGGGTGAAAAGCAATGGAGGAAATGAAAACACAGAAGTGGAGAGCTTGTGGGATAGATGAGCCTTTTCACAGAATGTGGGAGGAGTCCTCTATCAAATAGAGACTTGAGAATTGCAATAAGCAGGGCTTTTATATTACATCCTCATGGGATGGCCTTGATATTTAGTGCTGCGGGCCTGAATTTAATCTTGTGGCTGGTAATCTGCCTGCACAGATGAAGGCTCTTCAAGCTAGTGAGTCCTGATGCTGCACTGAAGCTGTGATTGTAATTAGCCAAATGCTTTAATGATAACATGAATATGCTATCTGCTTGGGAAGGGAAAAACCGTGAAGATTTTGACCAGTGACATCTCCCTGTCAAGGCCGAATCCTGATGTCCCTTCTCAGAATGTGGACTCAAGAACCCTACCCTGTGCCAAAGTGAACCAGGGCCCTGGGCTTCCCCTGGGGACCTGTGCATACCTAGTTCTTCTCCCAGCTGCAGTTGTAGAACCCTGTTGGCAACCTAGGCTTAGTGCTGAAGGAGGAGTAATCCAAGTCTGTTCATATGTGTTACAGTAATTATGGCTGTAATAAGTGTTTGCCATAAACGAAGTCTTTCTATTAAAAAAAATACATCAGCAAAATTTCTGCTCTTTGAAGGTTCCCTTCTAAATTTGATCATATTAACTCTGTTTCAGAGGATTTATAGACTTAGAAGGCATCTATATTGCTGAATTGAAGTTCATATGTTTTTCCATGGTAACGTGCTTTCATGTAGCCAGAAACTAAGACAAGAAATAGTTGTGTTTCCTCTTTAGGTTTGTCCTGGTTTTCCCCTTTCCTTTGCTGTTCTGTTAAACTGCCTTTGTCTAAACCCATGAGTTTTGCCTTTTTTTTTACAATTCTCCCTCCATCCTGCCTCTGGGGGGTGAAGGGGTGGGCACGGACTATGACACGGTTCTATTTAAGTGCAAATCTATCCAAAAGACAATTGAATGGTGGAGCTCTGGTGCAGCAAATGTATTTAAGGTGAATATGCGCTTTTAGAAAAGAGGCTGAGGCAAACATCACTTCTCTCAGAATGATATCTTGTTAGCGGTGCGATACAGTCTGGGGAAACTTCGTAATCTCATTTACTCTTGGTTGAGCTTTTCACTGAAGAGGCTTAAGCATTGAAGTATATTTTTGTGCCTCAGCTTCTAATTTCTCGCTGATGACTGCTAGCAGACAGTATGTAAAATGGCTTTCAGGATGTTCCATTTCCAGTGACAGTATTACTTCTCATTATGATGATGGTTTCATTATTCTCATAGATGAAAAGGTTAATAAATGTATATACTTCTGCAAGAAAAACAGTGTGATCTGATTATGTCTATTAATATTTTCAGTTAATATTTGATCACAAAACAGTAAGCAGGAATTTGGTGCTTGCTGATTACCTTCTGTTTTAGAAAATGAACACATAAATGTTAAATGTTACTTACTGTACTTGCCAGGCTTCAAGGGCTGTCTGAAGCCTATATTTTATTTACGGATGGAGTTCAAAATTTTGAGCAAGTGACTATATCCTCACTCTGCAAAATTCACTCTATTGCAATTTAACTGAAAATTTAAAAATGGTCTTACAAATCAGTAATTTAATTGGATAACTGCTGTGATAAATTTCCTTTCAAATTAAAAAAAATTGTTCTGTGCCTGGGAGGAGACAGAGCCATGTCATAACATCTGATTAACAGTCAGGGAAAGTGAAATAGCAGCACGAGAAGTCCCCAAGAAAACTAGAAGTTTTCCCTTGCTCCTCTCCCTTAGTGACCATGGCATTATTAAAGCTAGTAGATCTTGTGGAATTAAGTACATTACGCAGTCACAGGTGAGGCAAGAACTTCGTGCTGAGCTTAAAAGAGCAAACACAAGCTTCAGCATTTTCTAGGCTATTTGAAGGCTCTAGGGTTCTTCAGGACCCAAGGTGTGCAAGGATGCTGGGCAGCCCTGCTGCCTCTGTCAGGGATATCCTTGCAAGGCAGGGACAACAGAGGATGCAGCCAGCAGTGGACCTTGGTCCTTGCTCTCTCCTGTCCTGCCCGGTGGGTTTCCAGACCTCATACAACCTGCACTAGCTGGCTCTGACCTTGGAGTCCTCATTTCTGCCAGTCCTATATAGGGCATTTTTCCATCTGTTTGAGTTAGAGAGGGGATTTAATTCTAACTGATGGCACGATTACATGGATTGCCTTTTGAGATAGAAAGCTAGTAGGTTACACTAAACCAAACAACTCAAGTGTAGACTCTAACATAACTCTTGCATGATGTACTTCTCTTTTCATAATGTTTTATTTCACAGTTTTATTTGGCTGAATCACTAAAGAGTATTGCTGTGTGTTCTTTTTATCTTTTGGAGAAGCGTGTCATAGGCTTGAATAATGGATATCATTTCACTGCTTTTTCATCAGTCTCATCCCGTTTTAAGACATTTAAGCAGCTTATATTTGGTGATTGCAAAAGACAGAGCAGTATTATTTCTGTGTTTTGTGAAAATTAATATCCAAACATACAGGAGGTGGGAGGAGTTGTATTTTGTCCATCTTCAGTTATTTTCAAGTGCAAGAAATGAAACAGCTTGTTCAGGTATAAGTGAATTCTTTGTATTACCAGTTTTTCCTTCTTTTACAAAGGGTGTTATTCAAGATGTGAAAGTCATCTTTATCCCTAACGGATATATCACGCAGTGCCCTAATCTGAATCGCAGTAAGTAGCAATGTCTTTATTGTCCCTGTTTTAGATTTTTTCATACATATTACTTCTTTGTTTTAAAAATAATATTTTCAGGCTTGCCATTTTTGCATGTGCTGACCCTCCAGAAGGCAAAAATTCTGTGTAAACAGATTACATTTTATGTTCAGATAACAAGCAGCATATCAGACTTGATTTATTTACGGGTTATTGTGTCTTTTCTTCTCTTCTTTTTTGTTTCTTCTTACTCTTCCTTTATTGAGCATGCCCGACCTGCAGTGATTTCTTAAGTCTGGTGCAAGGAATCATGGATTTGCAAGAACTTTTGGCCAAAATGACTGCAAAAGTAGGTACCTAAGCTTCTTTGTCAATTACCTGTTTCTTTCTGTACAAAGACCAACATGAAAGTGTTTATTCCTGTTGCAATTATTCTACACTTTCATGGTAGAGCCATTTTTTTTCTCCTTCTGCCAGTAGCCCTATCTGCAGTGGCCTTACAGATACAGCTTCATGGATGTCACGTAAGCCTTATACAGTTTCTGTTGTCTGCCTCACTATTTCTAAGACAGTGACAAAATGCCCAGGGTCTGATTTTTTTGTAAGAAGCCTTAGCGTGATTTCCCTTTTCATGCTGAGGGATAAATGCAGAAACAAAAGAGTGAAATCCCTTAACAATTTCCTCACCATGTGATGCTGTCAGAGGGTGTGTGTTTGCCTGTGGGAAGTCCTGTGAAGTCTTCAGGACTGGAGTAGTCTCCTTCCTAGGAATTGAAATGGAGCCCCAAAATGAAAATGCCTGTGAAGTTGCCGGCTGTGCTGATCTTGACATCACCTTTGATCAGTGGGTTTTTCCAGTCTAAAAGTTAACCCAGCTCCAGGTGGCGTGGTGTGTGCTTGGTGGTTTTTTTGTTTTGGTTTGGTTTTATTTTTTAATTATTTTTACTCCCCTGGTTTGGATTGGGAATAGGATGAATGGGAAGCTACAGTGGTTTTTTTTTTTTGTTTGGGATTTTGGAGATTTTCTTTAGGCTCTGCTCCCACGATGCACAGTCAGCCTCTGTGTTAGCCAAGGCCCTCAGCTAAGGCTGTGGCGAAGTTTTGGGGTGGACAGCTGTGTTTTAGAGGTGACTGAAGCCCTAATGTGTGTTAAAGGGCAATCTGTGAACGCTTTTTGAGGTTAATGTTGGTGAACCATCTGGTCTTTGGTAAAGGGCAATTAATTGTCTCATCTGAAAACGCACTTATGCATTAATTACTTATAAATTTAAGTGCAACTCCAACCAACCTGTAGATGCCTTTAATCTCAATGTAGTTACCGAACAGGAATTTTAAAAATAGGATTTGCGTAGTAGTGCTACTAGCGTAAAAGCATTACACTTTTTACTGTGCTGCCTTTACGTGTTATTTTCCTCCCTAATAGGAAAGGGGAAACTTTGTTTTTAGAGAGTGAGCGCATTATACTGACAAACCACTTACTCAGCCGACATGCTTTGGACAGGCTGACTCCAAATGCAAAATGTGAAGCTTTTAGTTCAGTTTGCTGCTTGTACTATGAAAGAAAGGCAATTATTTTGAGCCCTGCTGGTGGTATAAGCAATTTCCAATTATGCACTGTACTGAGTAACTTGCTTTCTCTGCTGTTAATTATATTTTTGCTTGCTGGTGCTTTGCAAGGGGAAGCAAATAACACAGTATTTGTACCGCAAGGACTCTGTGCTTCCATAAAGTGGTGCTGGGATAATCCTTCATTGCGAGTTCTTTTTGTGTTACGGCAGTGCACTGACTGTTTCATTACAGTTGTTACAGGAAGATTGTTGTCCAGGACAAATGCATGCAGCAGGAAAAGAAGTTCATTTGGTAGACAAATGCAGGTTAAAAATGGAGGGACTTGAGGGAAGCATTAAGGTTTCTATCTGCCTTTTTAGTCCTAGCCACGATAGCCACAAGCGGTGCTAATATAGATAGAGGTATGTCATATGGGGATGATGTATGGCAAGGCTTAAAGGGCTGCACAGCTGCCTGCAGAGATCCTGTTTGGCAGGGCAGGTGGTCAGAGAACGGCTTGCTCATGTCTGTGAACAGTGAACCCCAGCAACTGGTCCCGCACCAAGAGATGCAGGGCGTGAAGATGATGTTTTGGAAAAGCGGACCCTGTGGTTTGATGTCCAGTTGTTGCTTTTAGGCTCCACTATATCTAGGGTTTCAGTTTCTCCCTCAATCCCTGTTTGGTTACAGCGGTGTTACAGCACTGAGCAGACCAGTGAATGTTGTCTGCAATCGATGTGTACGTGCAGTTTACATAACGTAAAGCTATGAAGGCTCAGACCAGGGCTTGTCTGGGGAGAAAACATCAGACTAGTGGCTTCAGGCTCCAGTAGTTTTATTAGCAGTGCAAATTATGCTGTACGCGGGCAGAAGGAGAGAGTACTGTCTTGTTGGGCTTTACCTCATGGTTGCATGTGGCTAGTGCTGGCTCAGGATGGGGCATGGGGGCTATATAAGTGGCCCAGTAAAGCATTCTCTGTAGCAGATTGTCATGGAGTGCTATCTACGGAAGCATTTGATCTTGACCGGTAACAAGCTGACCAACATTATGTCCTCTTCCTACCTGTGTCTTGTAAGGACATAGCTTTTAAAGATGAATAAATGCTAGCTTTTAAAGCCTATTTTATTTTTGTCATCATTTGAATTGATTCTGAATCTTCCCAGTATATGTGCTTAATTGATTTCATCTCATGTCCTTGCATAAAGAGGCACAGTAAGTCGGAGTGTTAGAAATCTGGTTAAAAATGTTGATTTGCTGCGGGAGAAAAGGATCATGTTACATTTCAGCATTCCCAGCTGCCTCTTTAAATATAATGGCTAAAATAATTCCTGTGACTTTAATGATCCACTGAAATCAGTCTGGACATCTCCCAGACTGCGTGTAATATAATTGAGTGGAATATAATTTCTTTTTGGGAAATCATTGGGCCACACTAGGGTGTGCTTTTTATTCAGACGGGCTTGTTACCTGTAGAGTTCCAGCATGAAACTTCCTACTGAATCTTTCTTTGGTTGAGGTCAGAAAGGTTGAAGCTTGAGTTTGATTAAAACCAAGAAAAATCAAGCGCTTGAGTTCATTGATGGATTAGGTCATCTGGTTTGTTTACATCATGGATTTATATGGCCACGAATACTTTTATGATTAACCAAATTTTCCATGTAAATTTCAGTAGTTTTGGGGTTTTTTTATATAGTTTTGTTATTAATTTTTCCAGAAACAATACATTTTAAACAGAAGTCTGTCATCTTTCAGTTATTTTTATGAGCTGAGGAGAAGCAAGGAAAGTGTTAGAGAAGTTTTGTGAATAATAGTTAGCCGAATATTCCTGAGCTTTAAGAATTTAGGATTTGGTTAGTATATGGAAAATGTTAGGTATGGTATGGGCTGCTTCTCCCTCATTAGTTTATTTCTATTATAACCTAAAAAATGTTTGAAGCTTGAGACTTCAACAAGTTGTGTGCATTTGGCAGCATTTGGAAGGATTTTTCAGCTAATTTTAAAGAATTCATTATTTTATTGAGCTCAGTAGAATTTTTTCAATTAAGGCTTGAGGTTTAGAAAGAAGCAGAATGTTTCTGGTCGCTCTGGTACAGCAGGTAACAGTTAAATGTTGTTTCTGAAGAGATTCTGTGGGCTGTGATTCATTCCCTGACCTCTGTGTATTGGAGGATTTGTTGTTGCATGCCTTCCTTCTGGTGTTCTACTTGATTGATCTGCTATGTTTAAAGATACTTCTTAGAACAGGAGGTAAATTATATTTAAGCAACTAAAATGTATCAAGATAATGCAAATGACAGAAAATGTTAATAAACTGAAAATATTTATTCTCTCAAAGTTTTGTTCTTTTTCTAGGGAATAATTTCCAGGGCAAAGGACAATATTAAGTACCACTATCAAATTTGAGTGTTTCAGAAGTCCTTTTTCTTCAAAGTTTGGGAAAGCTCATTTTAAAAAAAAAAAATTAAAAATATGTAAATAAGGTAGAAGTGTAAGACAAATCAAATACCTTTTTAACCAAACTGAATATATTTTATATACTGTATATATAATGACTAAATATAATGACCTGAGAAGGATTTCTGCTGAAAAGAAGCAGCTCAATAAGAGGATAGTTTTGCCTCTAAAATGTGAAAAGCAGTTTTGAAGTCGCCAGATCATGCTGAGTGTGGGGGAGATGAGTATCAATCCCCTATTATCCCAGAATAACAACACAAGAAATAAAGAGCATTTATTCGGGGCTTTCTCTCATGGGGATTGCAGAGAAAAAAAAAAATCAGAGAAATTTGCCTTGTGTTTATTTCCTTTTTTCCCCCCCCTAAATATGTTGCTGTCTTACTGGCAGGAATGAAAAAGGATATATTAGAATACTTTCATTTAAAGTGGACGGAATTTTAGAGGATGGAAATATATGAAATTCAGGTATATGCCATTATGCAAAAAGTACTATAGCACTCTGTGTTCTATTTTTAATAAAATTTGCTACTATTAAAATGTGGCAACCTATAATGCAGGATAATAGCATCATATTTATAACAGAATAGAGTATGCATTTATCTTGTCTTGTGCCAGGTGTAGGTAGCCTTGCTATTTGCAGTGGCTTCAATGTGAGGGCTTACGCACATAAGACAAATGTAAATGTAAAAAAGTCAAGACCTTGAGAAACTCTTACCCATCTGGCACCAGAGTAATTTTTAGAGCAATGGCAGTTCTGGGGTCTGAAGAATGCGCATATTTACTTCTAAATATTAAGTCTGTATTTATTTATTTATTTATTTTTATTAGTAGTAAATAGGAGTAAATTTTGAGTGCTCTTAGGGATTAGAGATAATGGCACTGAGTACAAGGGGGTGGCTCCCCTCTGGAGGATGGCAGGATGGTACCTTGCATGAAGGGGAGTTCTATGATATGACTTACAAGAGGGTGGTTCAAAAAGCCTTGTCCTTTGCTGCTGCTACATGAATGAGTATTGTCCCCACTTATTATTGCATAGTATCCCATCAGTGAACATAGCAATTGCTAGCGTGCAGATGTAATACTTGGAAAATATGTTTTGGTAGTTGGAATTGAGGAGGTAATGGGAACAGCAAGAAGTGTGAAGAGCTACTCACCAGGCCAGGGTTTCCTGCACGAGCGTGGCTTCTCTATTAATTACAGTCTGGGAATATTTGGTACTATACTGAATTAAGATGCTTTCTTTCCCCTCTAAATCTCACTTGCTAATATAAGATTAAGACTTTGCTGAAAGTTAGAAAGTATTCATCTGCCTGATGCTTAACAACGATGAGATGGGGATGATTAGGAAAAGTCAGTCTGCCAGTCTTCATGCTTTTTGACTGGTAATCAGGTTGATGAGCAAGTAAATTTTTTTAAGAAAACGGTTCTAGTTTTTTACTTTTGGTGGTGCCTGGACCATCCTGCGGTGATTGTGTGGGGTTTGTTGCAGTACAAGAGGCAGTTGCATGAGTCACAAACTTGTCAGTTGGCATGGTAAGCTCCATCAAAGTCCAACGAGTAGCGTTAGTTTATACCTGCTGGCATCCTGGTTCAGTGTTTCAAAGTCTAACTTGGTTTGGTTAAAAATAAGCATGCTGCTTTCTCATATTTGCTTTTTTAAATCATGTGTTTGAATTGCAGAAATCTCATCAAGTTACTTTCATTTATAGTTAAATTATGCAGAAACAAGACTGAGTCAATTGGAAGACTGTCATTGTGAGAAGACTTGTCAAGTAAATGGATTGATCTATAGAGACAAAGACTCGTGGGTTGAAGATGATCACTGCAGAAACTGCACATGCAAAGTAAGAATTTCTGAAGAGTTTAAGGAGTAGGACCTAATTAAAACTTGAAAATAGTCCTTGAATACATAATGTTATCCCTGAGAAGTATGTTTTTAGTATGCATCTGGTGGCGGTATGAGCAATAGGGAGGGAAATGGTAAAATAAATAAATAAAAATTTGGTATTGCTTATGTGCAAGCTTCATAAATAAAATCTGCTTTCCCTTGACAACGCTTTCTTATTTGTTCCAATTGTATCTCTGCGGACTTCATGGTTTTGGGGTGAAAGTGTGGCATTGTCTATGTTTGGTTTGGAGTTGTTTTTGCTGCAGTAGTTTTTTTCAAAAAGGAAGCATTATCTTAATAGTATTCATAGCTGCATTTTGCGTGGTAACAACATGCAAATTCTGGTTTCAGTTTATCACTCTGAAAACCGAGGAACAGAAAAGAATTAGTATGTAAATCTTGTCTTGTTGAAATTATTTGATAAATATCTGAAGAGAGTCTTTGTTTGCTCAAGAAAATAGAAAAACCGATTGTTAAAAATCTCAAAGATAATTGGCACAGCCTACAGAAAGTGGTGCTTATGTTCTCGTAAAGATGGGCCTGTGTTTTCCACTTAATGTGCTTTGCTCAGGGAACATGAGGTAAAACCAGTAATACGTATCAAAATGGGGTGGCTCACCGTCCAATGCATTTTGAACCACATTTTCTAGTTGGATAGGATTAAACTTGTTACTGAAGGATGGGTCTGTAATCCACAATGCATTTTCGTTTACTTAAATATTCTTCTGTGTTTTGTATTAAATACTCACTAATTGCAACGGTCGTAGTTGAATTTTGTCTTAAAAACCTTTGCTTAGAGTGGAGTTGTGGAGTGCCGAAGGATGTCTTGCCCCCCTCTCGATTGTCCTCCTGATGCTCTCCCAGTGCATGTGAAAAGTCAGTGCTGCAAAATATGCAAGGGTAAGTACATCCCCCACACCTCTTAATTTCTGTCTCTAAGCAGAGTTAAACTTGTTCTGAAAACAGGTGCATTTTATAATGACTCTCATAGGTCTTGGTAATTGCGGTCACATGAGTCACAGTGACAAACTTGATTTAAGAAGAAAATAAATTAATTGTTGAGAAATGAACAAACTTTGAAAATTTCTAAGATTCTTTTTTTGCCTATTGTCAGCGTAAAATTATTCGTCTACTTGTTTAGGGGTTGGGAAGCCTTACTTGGCTTCAGCTTGTATCTCCTGTTGGTGTTGAGGAGCATCGATCTTATGGTCTGAACTTTCTGTAGTGTTGAGTAACAAACTGAGCTGTTGTCCTTTTGCCTATCTTTTATTTCAGGTTGGAAGCTTGTTCTTTAAAATAAACACGACGGAATTTCAGACCCTGGGTTACTGTCACTGTGTGGACTGATAGTTTGCTGTAATTAGTTTCAAACTAAATTAATGAGAAGAAAGAAAAAAGAAATAAATTTTGTGATGAGTGTTATTGTCAGTATTCAGTTCCTTTTCCTGGAAATGGCAGGTGTAACATTCCCGGGAAGGAATATTCAATATTTGTTGCCTTAGTAGTAGTACAAGGGACAGAGACAATTTATACATGGAAATTTTGGCTGAATACTGGTGTCAGTCTTACCTTAAGAAGCACAAATTATCTTCTGTCCCCTCTATTCTTAGAGATGAGTAAACTTCATCATGAGTTTTTCAATAATAGATTAAGACAGGGATGTTGAATTATTTTAAGATTTATTAGGAAAACAATAACGCTTTTTTTAGCATTCTGTCACCTTTCTTCAGTCACTGAATTCATTAGTCCCATGCACAAACGTCCTTTAGCTGTGATCTTGCACTCGCTCTTCTTTACTCAAGTCACCTCATTTCTCTCAGCTATATGTCGGCATGAGTATTCTGCTTGCTAAAAGACGTTTATGAACGGAGAACTCAAGTGGCAAAGTGGCTATGCGGGCCCGTATTTTTTGTCTCAAAATTTGTTTTTATTCATAGCATTGAGAGTCTAGAAAGTTCTTTCATGAAACTGGATGCTCCTGGTAACACACCTTTGCTGACACGCGTGTATGCACAAGGGTCAGAAGCTGTCACAAAGGAATTGCAAGGCACAAAACTGTAGGTGCAACGTAAATCCCCATAAGTAAACTGTGTTCCTGTTATTTGTAATGGAAAGCTGAACAATCAAACTTGCCTTTTGTCAGTGATTGGCACAAACTTGACTCGTTATTCTGACAAGAACTCAGCATGTCAGTCAATGGGAAGAGATGTATGGAAGTTGATTGAAATTGATTGTAAATGCCAGCTCCTTGACAGAATGATGTGCTAGGGCCACAGTCAGTCATTTTTGGGTAGATCGCAGTAATTGCTGAGGCTTTCCAAAGAGCTGCTCTGCAGGTGTTAATTTCCCTGTGCTTTTCCTATTTAGCTCTGATAGAATCATCAGTTGTAATTTGCTGTCTCTAGGGATTATTGAATGGCTGGATTATTGAGCAATGTCCTGTCTTAGTTGAGGGTTAACGAACAAAGTAGCTCTAATGTCTCACATGTTAAGGGTTTTAAAAATGAAGCAGTTCTGTTTTGATCCCTGCCATCTTGTGTTAGCCTTCCAACTAATATTTGACAAAAGACTATAATTTTGTTTAAAATCTCATCATTTTTCTGAATTGTGCATTAACTTGCTTTCTGGCGTGTCCATTCTTTTCTTAAACGCTGACATGTCAGGAGAATAGACATAAAGAAAAAGGAAAATTCTCTAACTCCTCTCAAAAATAGTTACTGGGATTCCTAGTTTTAAACAAAGCTTCCTCATCTGCAATTTTCTTTGTAAGTGAGGCAACTAGGGCAGCTTTAGAAAAATCAAGGAAATGAGGATGCCACAAGGAAGAAGTCTGTTTTTTAAATGTATTCTTGATGGTGATGGAAACAGTTGTTCTGAAAATCTTGCCCTTTTGTTTTTGTTTTTTTTTTTTTTTTTAAAGAAATGAGCATTTTCAAGAGGGTAAGTGAAAACAAAGTCCTTCGAAGCAAATGTATGTCTGTAAGTTTATGAAGATTGATATAGCAGCACTTTATGTTTAAAATTTCGGAATCAAGCTGGTTATGACAGTTGCTTCTGTGGAATACTCCTTTTGGTATCGCCCGTGAGGAGTATATAGATGCACCAATAAGTGCTTGGTTCCCTTACCTTGGCATTCAGGAGAGAAATTGGGATAAAACAGTTACTAGACAGTCTGCGACTTCTTTTTTTTCCTTTGAAGAACCAAGTACTTTGAACACTTTCACTGTGCATGTGCCTTGACTCAGGAAACTTTTAGGGCTTTGTTCAAATTGCAGCATAGGATTCGTAGCTTTTAGCTCTCCACACAACAACAAAAAGTTATTTTATCAGTTTTTAGCACTGATCTTGTTAGTAATGTAGAGTACCTTTATGACGGATACTTGATTTGTGTAAGATCATAGTAGTCCAACTGTTCTCTTTAGTTAATGGATTGACTATCCTCCTCTGGAATTGAAATTTCCACAGCTAATTCCGAGAGGACTGGGATAGTTATGGGAATACTTGACTGAGCTGTATGCTACTGTGGCCGTGC
>JAOXNO010000041.1:63540121-63562714 GCA_028565335.1 Limnodromus scolopaceus | reverse complement strand
GGTGGCAGAGCCCTGGAAGAGGCTGCCCAGGGAGGGTGTGGAGTCCCCTTCTCTGGAGATCTTCAGGACCCACCTGGGTGCAGTCCAGAGTGATGTGCTCTGGGCAACCCTGCTTTGGCAGGGGAGTTGGATTAGATGATCTCTAGAGGTCCCTTCCAACTCTGACAATTCTGTGATTATAACTGCTTGTATTTCTGCAGTGTCTGGGGCTTATGTTTTTGGACACAGGCTACAACTGTGGTTCAGATGTATGATAAAAATAGGATTTGTTTTCCAGGAGGCTTTATAACCTAAGTATAAGACGAGAGACCTTGTTTTAGGTGGTAGGAAAAAAATGTGGGAATGTGGTTTGAAGCTGAAATCCTAGAAAAGCTTCCTTTGTGCTTAAGTAAAATCCTGCTTTTTTGAAGTAAATAGTTTCTGCTTTAAAATTTATTTTTGTAAACCTAGAATGATTCTGTTGACATGCATTGGTTGTAGTGAGGAGAGTAAGGCAGAGGCATCTCTCTCTGAAAAGTAGGAATTGTTAGGAAGTTCTTACTTCAGTGAGACCTGGCAGCTTCTACAACAGACTGTGCCCCCAGGTGAAGAAGTGACACCCAGCTTAAGATCAGATCAGAAGAGTTTAGATGAATTTTGTCTTAAATGCGGTGTTCTGTTCTCATGTTCCTCTGCACTTCGAAGCCAACTCTTTTAGTATTTAACAATCAAGGTTGGCTTGAATGACATGTGAAGAGTGAGATGTAAGCACGAGGATAAATGTTAGTGTATGTTCAAATGATTATGTTCTTCACAGTTTGTGTGTTGCTTGTTTCCATTAAAAGACTGCAAGTGTCTCCCACCAAGTTTCACGCCTTTCCCTCCGTTGCCTTTTTTACCCCTGTAAAAGAATGAGTGATGTTTAGTCTTAAAGTCACATTTTGTGATGAGGAGCACTTTTGAAGGATGTTAATAAAGTAACCGTGAATGTAGCAGAAAAATGTTCTAAGCTTTGATTATGTGAGTTGCTTATTTATGAGAAGAAGCATCGTCCATACCTTCATGCATACTCATCCATATTTATACAGTAGTATATTTTAGATGTTAGCTACATCTGTACCTTTAGGCTGTTGTTTCTTCTGTTGTAATCATGTTACAATAATTAAAACATCAGAGAAACAAACAAACAAAACCTCATTTTAGTGTAATAGAGCTTATGATGCCTAACAGATAGAAGTAATTAATTTTTGCATGAAAGGCATACAATGGGAATGCTATCAAAAGTGTGCACTAACCAGGCTGTATGTTGAGGAGGTACTAAGTACACGTGAACTGGGTGGAACTTAGTGATACAGGACACATTTGGGTTTTCTTGCTTGTTCCTTCCCAGTATTTTGTTGTACTGAGAGGCTGTATTTGTCACATTTGAGGAAAGCCTAGTTACTCACCAGCTGCTTTCATTGCATTCTTTGCTAAATTCTCAGTTAGTGCAATTGTTATCTTTCCTTTCAAAAGGTGCCCGTCACGTTTTTTTCTAAATGTCTCATCAAACTTGATGCAAACCCCAGGCTCTCACAGCGTGACTGACTTTATTGGTTTGGACAGGTTGGCTGTGTAGACTCTCCATCATTTTTTATTTTTTCGATGGGCTTCTTGGTTTTAGCTGAGATTTCTGAGAACTTTGCTGTGTCCTGTGATCAGCAGATATTTTCTCTGAAGCTTAGGTCAGCAGTTTTAGTTACTGACCCTAGAACTAGAAGCAAATAGTTAAACATTCTGCTTTTAACTGTGCTTGTCTTACTGTCTCTAGGTGGGCGTGGTGTGAGAGTTGAAGAGCTATTTACAAGTGGCTTGAGCAGAATACAAATACTTTCCCAAGCCTTTTATGATTTTTTTTTCCATTTTCTGCGCATTTGACGTTATTTTTCTAATGTGTTACTTTTCGAAGTTACTGAAAAGGCTTCCTAGTCTCTCCATGGGCTCCTTAAATTCCACTTCCAGTGGAACCAGAGCTCAGTGTGGCCCAACAAAAGCGGCAGCTGATTGCTGGGGCCCAGCACTGTTGTGTTGCCGCAGTTCCCTACGTGCTGGATCCCAAGAACGCGTCTCCCAGGGTACCTGGAGTCGACTTCACAAAGCGGTAATGATACAGCGACTTGCCGATCGCCACAGGGACAGGAGCAGTGCTTGCAGCCAACAGATTAAAAAAACCCAATAATCTCGTCTCTGCTGTTAGCAAAGCACTTGAAAAAGTGCAGTATATGCAGAATGAATTATACGTACTCACAAAAGAAAACTGTCCTTAAGAGTATAATTGGCAACTGCTGATGGTTTTTGTTTTGGTATGTTTTTTCCCTGACAAAAAATTAAGCAAACACTCCATGAGTTATTGGACATGATTAAAAAAACCCAGCATGGCTCTTTTGAGTCAGTAAGGCAGACTTGAATCAAGTTATCTAAGATTTATTATGACACTTCAAATGACAGAAATCTGCACATCTCTGGTGACAGCCTGGGTCATTGAGTATTAGTTTAATTGAACTTAAAAGTCACACGAGGTACTGCATTTAAGGTCAGCAAGCGAGGTTTTTGTGTGAATGGAATATATTGTAAGAAACTATTGTTAACATCATAACAGGGCTTCTCTACTGCTCTGCTGACAGTTTCCTGATGGGGCAGTTGGAATGAAGCCATTCCCAGTTTTATTATATATTTCTGTCTCTCTTCATCAGTGCATTATTCTAGTGTTTTGAAACATGTGGGTCCAGAATTTTTTAAAAAGTCTACAAAAGTTTGTGTGATGTGGTTTTATTTTTGTTTTTTTCTTTTTTTAGGTTCCTCTGCTAAGCAATCTCTGTTTTTGTTTCTCCAAGGGGACGAAAGGGCTCACATCCCTCTCAGGACCAAACTTTTTGTATCCAGGAAATGCTGTGGTATAGTTAAATAGGGTATGCTATATGAGGAGGAGAAAATAGTCCAGTTTTTCTTGTGTACAAATAGTGCACCAGTTACAGCATGTGATGAAAATGAGTGCAGCATAAGGGGAACGTACAATTCTCATGTTAGAGACCAGCTGTCAGTCCTTTTCCCTTGCCTTGGTAAGTGCCTTGACCACTGGCCTTACAGGGGAAATTTCACTCTCTCCTGATGAATCTTTTTATGAACAAACATAAACCAGTTTGAACTTCGCCTGCAGACAAGTTTGCTCTGATTGTTGGGATGGTGGCCAGGGAAATAGCAGTGTGAATCCTCTGAAGTGGAGGAGTGACCTGGATGCTCAATGTGTCTGCACGCATTTCATGGTTGGGCTTGCACAAAGGGAAGAAGCTGCTTCTTTCTCCTCTGTCTACTGGGGGGGGGAATTAAAAAGGATGTTGTCACCTTTTGAGAGAGAGAGAGGATCAATCCCTTAAGATACTTCAGCTCTTCATCTTAACTTTAAATCCTTAAATTCTCATGATTTTAATGAGTGTTTTAAGTGCTTAAGGAGGAATTAGGAGCCTATACGCTTCGGCCCATTGTGCCTTCGTTCTTGGGAAAATGTGAGCTGGAGGCAAGTCTCTTGCTTTCGAATGGAGTGAGGCCTGTAAGCCTGGAGGAGAGGTGGGATTTGAGATAAACTCTTGCCATGACATTTTTTTGGTCAACTAACATGGGCAACTTCCTGCTGAGCAGGCTCGCTGGTGTGAATCCCATGCTGTGAATTGCCTTACTCTTATACAGGGACCCTGGGTATCTACCTCAGGGGTACAGATTTTGGTCTAAGAACCAGACACCTGTACGTCTTAGGGAGCTAATAATAGTTACGTGAGAGTTGTGACCTCTGAAAGAGCAGCATTTTTTATGTCTACCTCTGCGTTATTTGACTAAACAATTTTAATATTTGGAAAGATTGTGTGCATGTGAGATGAGTTGTCCTTATTAATAGCCTAAGGAGTAAACACTTGCAATAATAATGTAAAGATAGCACAGTGTAGTACTCTTCTTCGCCAGCTCAGCACAAAGAACAAAATGTGGGCACTAGTTCAGGAAAGTAAGTGTGTGTCTATATCTTTAAAGACGGAGAAAATAAACTGAAGTGAGCCAAGCCTTTTCTGAGGTGTGTACCAAACAGGTCAGTCAATCCAGCAAAAAGATTTCATTGACATACATATCAATAAATAATTTCAATAGATGTGACGTGTTTGTGCTCGTATTATGAGCTGATACACAGCCAATTTTCTCCACGTGAGAGATGAAGGTAACTTGCGAATAATCCTGTTTAAGATTTTAAATTAGGTGCACAATGTAAGATCCTGACAGTGAAAGAATAAGGTAATAGGAATGAAGTACATCAAGAACGGGTACTTTCTGTGTGCAGGAGTTAAGGAAATTCCCTGTGCAGTACTTGACTACCATCCTTAATCTTTGGATTTAATTGTTCATAAAAAGTGAAGCACCACCCAGAAAAAAACCCCACAACAGAACACCACCACCCCCTCCCCCCCAACAAAACAGTGCCAGAAAACTAGAAATTTGTATCTATCGGTGTCCTGGCATTTCTTATCTGAAAAGGCGACGTTTTAACTACCTGCATTGATAGTATGAATGTGGATAGATGAGTGTTCTGATTGATGGCATTAGGAACAGCTAACAACAAAAGTAAACCTTCCTGTTGAAACAGAAGACACTGGTGTTACGTTAGAAAGAAAGAATTTTAATTTCATCAGACTTGTATAAAATTCAGCTGTTCTATGGCTTATGCTTCATTTACTGTCTTCATTAAAGGCTGAGTAGCTTTATATCCTAACTTGAAAAAAAATTCCAAAAGTAAAATTGAAAATTGTTTGGCTTGGAGTGTTTATAAACTTGGTTGTTTGAGTTCTTTTATTGCCTTTGAGAACAGAATACTCTTTTTCTTAATGCCAAGTTTCAAGAGCTGGCTTTAAAAGTGCTATTCTTTACCACCTACAGAGATCCAAGGTCTTTCAGAAGTCCTTCCAGTGTTTTGTGGATCGTATGAAATAGAGTATTGGGGATAATTTCACAGCACAGAGTTCTTGTCTATATCCCGTTTTACCCATTACAACAAGGTCTAAGCAGAATCTGCACCAGCACCTAAGATTTTGTTCCTGTTCTCACAAATTAACAAATTAGCATCTACTCCACTACTTAAGTGGCGTCACCTCCATAATGAGATCTGAGATTTGTGAAAATGCCAGTAGATGTTCCACCCACACATCAAACATCTCTTGCTGTTGAAGTCAGGTCCTGAGGAACTGAATACAGTTCCTCATAATTTCTTGTAATCATTACCTCAAAAGGCTATTTGCAGATCTTCTTCAAGAGTAATTTAAAGAAAGGTTATTAATCAGTCTCACTTGTAATTTCCTTCCTATATATTTGTATTTCCACTTTTACAGGAAAAGCCAGTGCTGAAAGATAGGAAACTGCTCTGAGAGATCAGTACAGTATGTTTTACTTGCTCAGCGATGGATTAGCTTAACAAAAACAATTCCTGATGGATATTTGCCTAACCTTGTCTTTAAAAAAAACCTCTAGATATGGAAACTCTACAGCTTCCACTTGGAAGTCTGTTCCAGTGCTTTGATGCTCTTACCAATTGGAAGACCTTTTCTAATACGTAATCTATGCTGCAGCGTCAATGCTAGTTTAATAGGATAGTAAAAAAAAAAAGAAGTGTCTAGAGAGTCAGTATTATATCTGAGAGTCCAATGAGTCAGTATCGTGTAGTTGGAAAATTTGGCAAGCTCCATCATGAAAGAAGTACAAAATGTAAGAAATCTTTATGCTCCCCTCAGCATCACAACACATCACTTAGAGCATTTCCTCCAGATCTGGACACTACATGTCAGATTTGGATTCCTGGACTGGAAAAAGTCCAGGGAATAAGTAGTAATCTTCATTGCAAGAGCTGGTAGGTTAGGCTATTGATGAGGAGGACACATCGTAACAGTCTTCACATACATGAAAGGCCGCAAAGAAGTATGAAATAGTCCTTTTTAACCCTTGTATTTGGTGTGAGGTTTTTTTGTTGTTGCTGGTTTTTTTCTTTTTTTCCTGCAAAACAGTTATCTCATTTGTTGCTCCCATCCAGTATCGGTGTAGTTTATCGTTTCTGTGTCAGTGTATAACCTTGCCCTTTTTGACTTACATTGTTTTTCTAATGAATTGTTTCTCCAATTTGTCAAGACAGCTTTGAATTCTTATGACCAACAGCATTCCTGTAATTCCTGCCAGGTTAGCATTGTTGGCAAATTGTATACCCTTTATTTCATCATTCAGGTGAAAGCACTGAATAATATGAGAGTCAGGACAAACCCTGTGGAAACGGTACTTAATAATATTGAGTTTGATTAGTAAAACAAATACAAGCTTCACACACAGTTCAGAAGTTCTTTTAGAACACAGTGTATGTCCCAAAAAGTCCTTAGAGTCTTAGCTGATCTGTTAGCGTCTCGAGATAACTTTGGGGAATTCAGTGACAAATGAAATAGGAAAAAGGCTAAAATGTCCTGCATCCCATCATGGATGAGGTAACGTCTTTGCTAGAGGTTTTGGATACTGTTCATTCTAAACTCAAAATAAGTTTTGTATTGACCATGTCCATTGCTGTGTAAATGCTCCAGGTGAAGATTTGGGAGTTACGAAGGTGGATGCTCAGTCGATGTGATAGTAAGAGCTCCAGCAGCTAGTAGCAGTCGCGTGTCCCAGTTCAGCCAGTTAAGTCAGCCTTGGTTTAGCTTTTAATCTTGTGAACAGTCCCCCTGAGTCAGCTGGAACTACTCAGGTGCTTGAAGTTGAATACAGGATGAAATGCTTCACCAGTTTGTACCTTTCCACTTTATGACTGTTAAACACTTTGAAGATATTTCTATCGAATGATAGAAAGATATTTCTATCTATCTATCTTCAAAATTTTAAGCTTTGTGGGATCCTGACTTTCTGAACTTCTGACGTTAGAAAACTCTTTTGTACGTGGAACTCTAAATAGTTTGCAACTGCTACTAGCTGCTGGAGCTCTTACTATAAAACCTCCTTTTGTAGTGGTGCCGAGAAAACTGGAGCCGTCTCTACTATGAAGAAGCTGTATTTTAATTTACTTCCCTTGTGCTCTTTCAGTCATTGTTGAACAACGCCGCATTTCTCACCAGCATTGTCACGTTTTTAGCTTAAACAAGTTCAGACCTGTGGGCAGTTTGGAATTGAAAGCATTGTGTCTTTGAGGAATTAAAGCAGATTAATTATAGATACTGTTGAAGATGGCTGAAGATCCTACTGCGTATTGAGACCCAACTGGACTGTCAGTTGTGGCTGTCAGTCTTGGAGGAAGTCCTTATGGCGACTGCTTTCTGTTTGGAGCTTCCCTGCACTGCATCGTTAAAATAATTAAAAAAAAGATCCTACATCTTCTGTATAAGTAAGTGCTATTTATTCTAGACGCCATGCACTTCTAATACTGTGTGAGGTAGATAGCATAGTTACAAGTTAAACAGAAGTTCAGATAACAGATATACTCAGAATTAGGCTACATGTGAAGAAAATCATCTTTGCTCAGAATGCTAAAAAGCAGTAGATTTAAGTATAGTTTTTTGCACCAAGTCAGTGTTTACATCTTGTGTGGCTTAAGCTTTTTCCATTTATAAATTAAATGAAAAATTCAAAGCATTGATGAATGCTTGATTCAAGAATTGCATACTAAAATCTGCTTCAAAGAAAACATTTGATTTAATTCCAGTTTTTTGGCACAGTGATAAGAGAATCAGTCAACACATTAATTGTATATATTAATCATCTTTCATGTATGGTACCCGCTAATAGGAAGTGTCTAATAGTATGTAAAACTGTGGTTTTAAAGTATGTTGAAGACCAATGGCAAAAAAAAAAGACCAAGAAATATTTTACCCTTTATAAATAAATGTTCTTCCTGAATGCATGATTGCAATGCATGCATGTAAATTATTGTTTCACCTTTTCAAAAAAACAAACAAAAGCTCCCTATGAAATAAGTGGAAGGTGGGAATCGCTAATAATATTTAATCTCTTGGGTTCCAATGTGTTATTAATGGCATCAGCCTGCACAGTGATTCCAGGCAAGGTTTTAAAGGTAAGGTAAAAGAGGGGAAAAAGAAAAAAAGAAGCTTAATAATGTTAGCATGACAATAAGTGACTCTGCTAGAAACACAAAAGTTGAATGTCAGTCAGTGACATTCATAAATTGCAAGTTAAAAGCACTGGAAGCTTCTCTGGTATCTGAAAAAGAAGTAATTGGTGCCTGCTATTGTCACCGTATTATTTATCTTTGGTATTTTCCCTTTTGTTGCTTGAGATGATCTGTGTAATTTCTTTCTCCCTTAGCCTTGAGAATGGAGAAAAGAAGGAAAGCCAGAAAAGCAAGGGAAGGGAAGCTTCCTTAGAGTGATGTGTTTCAAGCCTCTCCCCTCCCCTCCTGCCAGTGGTGGTATATAATAATACAAGTCTTCTAAAAATGAGAGTTGAGATAGAATGCACTCACAAGTAATGCATTATATAAAGTTAGTTTTCAGAATAACATGAGTTTTGAATTGCTTTTTCTCAAAACTTGACTTAATCGCTACGCGCAGTCTCCTGTAGAAAAGAGCTGAGCGAAGGCCTGTGCACTGTTGGTCAGTTTGACATCAAAAGCTCTTATTTCTAGTACTTTTAGTTTTTCCACTGCACAAAAAATATTCTTACATGCACAGAGATCTATAGCTGATATTTTCCTTTTTGTTTTCCTTCCTCTGTCCCTTGATAGTTCAATTGGGTTAAGCCATTTCTAGGTATAGTATTTCATAAATTGCAGAAAGAAGTCTTGGTACCGGGTTACATTTTTCAATTTAAGATGTGTTTGCAGCTGGAAAGTGAAGCACGTGCCCCCTCCTGGCTGTTCTCTTAAGGAGTGTTAGCCTCAGTGCCTTGGCTGGAAACTGGTTTTGAGCATTTCATTGTGGCCCGTTTTTACTCTGCTTTTGAAACTGAAAGGGCATCTGGTATTACTGACTTGTTTCCAAAAAGTACTGGGCTGTCCTACAGTTGTGCCATTCTAAATGAAGGTGGATACAGGGGTGGGGAATGGTTGGTATGTGTTTAAAGCGTGCAGCCTGCTGTGCTGTATCATCACAGCTGGGCTTAATGTGGATGTTGCTGGCTAAAGAAACAGAGTTGATGGGGACCTGATTCTGGACTTCAGTGACTCTGAAGTTACTTGTTTAAAAATTACTTTTCTGTTGGACCTTTGCAAAATTATTCTATTTCTCAAGGGCAGGTATTTTGTTTCTTGGGATAATGCTGTACCCCAGGTGCTATTGTGGTTGCCATGGCAGTTTGGTAGCAAGCAACCTCTTAAATACGTTACTACTGGCAAAGAAATGGTGTCTTTTTGATCACTTTGACACATGCTCATTTTATTGAACATTATACATTGAATGGTTTGATTTTGGGGATAAAATGTCCTTTTTTTTCTGAAGGTCACTACTTTTGAATAAATAAATTTGAGTTGGGTTCACGTTTTTTTTTATTCAATAAATATGTAAAGCTCCTATCCCCTCTCCCCCAGTCTTCCTTTGTTTTAGAAGCTGTTTTGATAACTGGTATGCAAGTGTGACTGAGCCAAGCTGGCTTCACTTACATAATCTCACTGGAAAAAGAATTTTCAGACATGTGATTTGCTTGTTGAGAATACCTGCTTTAATTTTGTTTGCAATCTGTCCTTTTTCCCTTGTTAAATTCTGAGATGTGAAGCAGAAGGACAGCCTGTGCACCCGCACATGCGTGTGTGTGTGGGGAGGGTGGGTAGGAGGATGAGTGAGCTACTTGCTGTTTAATAACTGAGTGGGTTTTTTTTCCTTTTTATCTTCTGAGGTGCCTGAAAAAACGTTTTTTGTTTTTTTTTTATTTTTTTTAAAAAAGGTGTTTTCTTCAGATGAGAGTTTTTGGTTAGTTTTGTGTCTTAATACGGAAAGAAAAAGATGTGGGGATTTCTTTTGAAAATGCAGTTATTGGTATTCTTCACACCTAAGCATTCAAGGGAATGGGATTAAAAGGAAAGGACTGAAGGCTGAACTGCCCCTTTTGGCGCTTGTCTGAATGAGAAGTGCTGCTTAAACTGAATAGCTAAAGATTATCACAGGTGGTGGTGTGGCCCAGGAACCTCTCTCTTCCTGAGACCTTGTCCCTGTGTTGCAGGGTTTTGCAAGCAGCAGGGAAGCGGTGTCACAACTCAGCAAATTGTGAGGGTTGTACTGGCTCCGATCTGGAAAGCCGGGGGGTGGGATACTGTCTCTGCACATTCTCCACATTTCTAGTCCACCTGCTCTGGGTGGGAAGGTGTTGGCATCTACTGCAAGAGTGGATTTATTATGGCATATAGCATAAGTTGAAGTCGCAGTCAAGCCCTTAAGCAAGGTTTGATTTAGCTGCTCGCAATTTTTTATGAAGGCTGTAGTGAAAGTTACTCAGAAGGTTATTCTAATCCTGTTCCGCGATATGAAAAGAAAAGTGTAATTTAAAACAAATGGCTTGCCAGACGTTGGATGCCTAGTGAGCTTGTGATAGTCCCTAGTGCAGAGGGTCATCAAATCAAATATTGTGGCTGAATTTTTGAAGTGCTTGGATAATTTTATGACCAATAGTAGCATTTGTAGCTATGAAAGGTAAGATAAAGATCATCAGCTCTCATGCTTCAAGGCATAAGGTAATCACTGCAGCGTTGCAGGAGGGATATTTCCCCGCTGAGCAGCATTACACAGTTGGTTATGTTCATTATGAGGTGTGTTCTTTCCTTCGCTCTAAACCATTAGCCAAAGAGGTGACACTTGATGGGTGAACGGGTTACTAAGACAAATCTCACATCAGCCATAGAGGGATATACGTTTCTCTGTGAAAGGGTTTTGTTGCATCACATAATTCCAGCTGTTGCTTACAGGAATGTTGGTTCACTAAAATCATACAACGGTGAGGTGTTCCCATTTTGGGTTCAGCTGCTGCGAGATGCTTATTTTTACTACGTGTGTGCAAATATATATATATATATATATATATGAATGATTGTTGTTTGCTTAGTTGGTGGTCTCTCCTGCCTTGCTCCCTCTTGAAGCCAGCTTCAGGCCACAGTCTGCAGGTGTGCACTCTTTGATTTCACAGCAGTTGGCAGGTAGACACTTGGGCTCAAGAGCAAAAGCTAGATCCTGTCTCTGTATCCAGTGAGTGAGAGGGTTGTCGGGCACTTCTGGGTCCTGTCTGAGGTCTTCTCTGCCCTGGGGGATTAGAGCTAGCTGTTTAATGCTTTGCCTTCTGTCCGTATTTAGAGGTAGCCACAAGAAAAAGCAAAGCATAGTAATCATGTATATAATAATAGTAAAATATGATTATATATATTCTTGGTTTCTGTTTAAGTAGGCTGCTTTTCATGTTTATTTTCGCATTCTCATTCTCACCTTAGAATCCCTTTTCTGGACACATTTGCAGGGGTTGCTTTGAAAACAGGTGATCAGGAATCTCCACCTTATTTCATATGAAATCTGACTAGTCCTTCTCAGAGTCGACTGGAAATGTCTTACATGTTTCAGAAATTCACTAGATCTATTTGCAGCTGCCACACATTTGTACCTCATAATCATTCTATCGACCAACTTGCTTCTCCGTTTCTTACAACTCCAAATTAAAACAGAAATTCTTGTCATTAGTCTGTCTTGTCATGATGTTGCATTTTTGCTTTTAAATCTCATCCTATTCAGTTTTCCAGCTCACAAGGTCATCTCATTCTTCCTGCGTGACGATCTTGTCCTCTTCCGTGCTGCTAACTATGTCATCTTTGTATTTCTTAATCTACTCCTTGAACCAAGGTTGCTGTCGCATATATTAAGCGGGATCAATCTTACTAAGAAAACACATTATTTTTTCTCAAGTGATCTACTAGTAATGAGAATATATTTTATTTTCTCCCACTTCAAGTCTACCTCCATGCTTTCAGTTACTGCCTCTTCCAAAGTCTGCATCATTCAGTGTCAAAATCACACGAATATGCGTTTATTATTTCTCCTTTCTTGGAACGTGAGTCCTGTGTTTTCTCCAGTTTTATTTTTGGTTGAGCAACAATGATCTGGCGTGCAAAAAGAACAAAGTTTTCAAGTAAAGGTTTGTGAAACTAACTGGAATGATTGGGAAAACTGAAGTTCTCATTAGTTTATAAGTTTCATTAAAAAACTTGCTATTGAATTTGTGTTTTCATCTTCTGGTTGTTTCAGTATGCTGGAAACGCTCCTATCTGTCTGTCATCATTCTTATGAGAAAGTGGGACATTTGCCTGGGTTTGAGGCTACACAGAGTTAGGTTCTCGTTGAATCCACATGAGAATAAGAGAATCCATAACTAGTCTTCCCTTTATTTTCCACATTCTTAGCTGAAAAAGAGCCTTTCACTGTTCGTTCCCTTTTCCTTTGAAAGATTGAGCTCAGGTACTATTTTTACTGTGTGGCTAACTTGGGAGACGCGGCTTACCTTATTAATCAGTCTCTCTTTCTCATCCTTGTAAGTTTTTTTGCTTACTCCTAGTATCTTCTTTGAAGTGCTTTTCATCTTTGCTGTGTTTTTCTCACTTAACATTCCAAATAGTTTCAACCTTCGATTAGAGTTATTCCTCTATATTCTTGAACTCAATGCAGTCCAATCAGTTGTGTTAACTTTTCTAGACACTCAGAGTTGGCCCTGTTTAATCCCAAGCCTTCTTTGTAGACTTATTTTTATATATCCTGTTCTATATCAATTAACTCATGAAGAGACAAGTCAGTACACAAGCATTTGACACATTTAGCCAGCTTTTCTATAGGATTATTGCTGCTTTTAATTTTTTCACTCCTAAAGTTGTCCCCGGTGAGGGTTATTTGTGATTAGAGGTAAAGAACTGGAGAATTCACATTGTGGATTAAAAAATTGCAAACTGCCACCAAAAAAAAATCACTGAAGCATGAAGAAGTTTTCAGTCTATTCTTGTCTTTTGATGTACTCGCAGTCAATAGGGTGTGATGACAGGATTACTCCCAGCTTTCATATACATTGGATAGTTTTCTGTTTCCTGCTCTTGCTTCCTGGAGATTGATAAATATCTGAAGTTATATCTTCTAATAAGGTATTTTATTTGATTTAGAACTGTCTTCATTTTAGTTTCAGATTTATAGCTGTAGTTAATCAAATTCTGTTGCACCTTAATTCACTTTGAAATAGTTTTTAGTAATGAGATTATGAGTTTTTAAAATTTGGCCATTCGGAAGAACCTCTGTTTGACCCACTTGTATTTTTAAGGGAAAACATTATCTGGAGACCGGGCGTACTTTTTAGTACTAAAACACATAATTAAAAAAGAGATAACAAGTGAAGTGAGAACAAATGGTATACAGACTTATTTTATGCACTGTTATAAGCAGAAAAAAAATTATAATTGGGCCTTTCTGTATAATTACTGTATCCACAGTCAAATTATTTCACTTGTTGCTACAATTGTTTCACTTCTGTGGAACGCTGGGGCCAGTCAGAGTGTAACAACTCTATGGCTGTGCTATTGCTGTAATAGATGTATGTATGGCAGAAGGAAAGAAACCCATTGGTTCTTACTAACCTTTAGGATTAATGGCCTGGCTAGGAGAGCTCGTTCCTGGAACCAGAACTGCTCTTTTTCACGGGGGGCCGGCATTGCATAGTGGTGATTCAACGTATTGTTCCTTTCAAGATCCGTTCTATCCAGTATTTTGGAAGTTTTCCATGTAAATTTTTACCCAGACTTTCACGACTGAGACTGTGAAATCTGACAGCTTCATAGGCGTATGTGCAAAGGCTTTTTGTATGTAAATTTGACACAGTCTTTCTGCTTTAAACTGTATTTTGAAGATTGACTTAGTGGCAAACTCTAGATCATGAAACATATTTCTAAATGAAATATATAAGGAAGTAAGTGTTCAAGAGAAATACTTGGCCACAGGAATTACTCAGGTGTCCTAGATTTGGCCTACTCAAGGGAGTTTAAATATTCAGATTTTAGACATTAGATTTATAGAACATCTTACGTTTAGAAGCAAGGTTCATATCCATGGCTTGGACTTAGAAAGAGATGAATGTAGGGGCAAGATCACCTTTGAAGACAGGCTCAAGGTGAAGGGGAGAAGGGAACAATCAAAAACTAATAAAGATTGTCCTTAAGAGAAATCATTGTCAAAATTAGCAAACACCAATGTTGTAGCAAGCAATGTACTGTCCGTGATGGAGGGATCAGAGAGACTGGAATGTTGGGGGAGCCTGTGGGCTCAAACAAAAAGAAAATGTCTGCTCTTGGGAGAGAAATGATAATTAAAAGGTGGCCCACCTAATGCATCCTTTTAAAAGGTTATAATTTGGTGTCATGTGAAGGCTGAGCTTCCTATTCTTCTAGGAATGGTGGTTACACATTTTTTTGAGTATCTGAATTACTTTTGTTTACTTGTATAAAACCCACTGTGACTCATTAGATTTGCACAGGCATTAATATCTCTGAAATAGGTATCAGAAAATGTGTCTGAAGTTATTGCTCAAAGTTATTCTACAGATTCAGTTGTGTTTCAGCTGCTTATAGAACAATAAGGATTAAAATGTTGAGAAATGGATAGAAACAGGATGAAGAATTGCAAATTCTTGGAGAGTTTTGTGAAACAAAAAAAAAATTCCCAAAAGAGTAAACTCAGCACCCCAAAGAGGAAGACCTTTTGAGATTGCCTCTATTTATGCTTCTCCAAACTGTGGCTGAGATGGTCTCCTGGTGGGAGAGACCCTTGTTCAAGCCTCTCCACAAACTCTTCTGTGTGTGGCGCTTGTTTCCTTGCGAGGCTGAAAGACATTATTATCTCTCCAAAAAGTACTTCATTTGTATTACTGAGCTCTGTTTTCTTAATGTGTTCTGAATTCGTGCCTGATTTCTGGTACGCTGAAACTGTATTTTTGACCTGTGACCCATTTCCTAAAAGTCAGTCGTCCAGCCCTGCTAATACCTCCCCAAAACCCAATAAATAATTTCTAGTATTGGTCTTCTTTGCTGTTTTCCATCTGTAAGAGATTAATTCAGGTTCTGTGAACTCTGTGTTCCTGAAAAGCTGCCTATTCTGCATTCCCCGTGTAGACAGTCCATATTTATCCCCTGCTTGTTCTTGTACTTAATTCGCCTGCTTCCATTCCTCAGGGAGAGAGTCCAGGTTGTGTCTGTGGTCTTTGGAAAGCTCTTTAAAATATTTAGGAGCCTGAGAATGACTGACAGATCTCTCTGTTCCTAAGAGTACAAACTGGGGATATCAGTTTGGTAGAGAATAAATATTATACTTTTTCATTGTGTCTGTATTTAGTCTGTACGTTTTTGTTTTTTTTATGGGTATTTTTTGGCATAACTGGCAGTAAGGAGAAACAGGTCTAGTATAACGATCATTTCATACTTACCACAGCTATAATAACACACTCTATACTATAATGTGAACCTTACAACCCTTGAAATTAGCTACGGAAATACCCAGTTGAAGAAATAAAGCAAGATACTGCTACTGCCTTGCACTAAGTGTCATGGTATTATGTGAATAGTGACATTTATTTAAAAAAAAAAAAAGAAACCCAAGATGAATCTAAGAGAAAAATCTGCATTTTAAAGACCTATGGCTATCATCGCAAAAATTTGAGAACTTGCCAGCTGTGAAGAGAAAAATCCTGCTCCCCCTTCCTCCCCCATCTGCCTTTGCCCACTGAGGAGAAGCGATAATGGCAGTGAGGACTGGGCAATATTGAATCTTTTAGTCTTGACCTCCCTCTTTATAAAAGGAGTGAGTTTTTTTTTCTTTCAGAGGTGTAAGGGGAAAATGGCATCTGAACACGGAGGCAAATATACCTTACCAAGTTCATTGCATGTAAAATATCTTCACAGCGCAAAAACCATTTCTTAATGTACTTTCAGAAGTTATCACTTCCTGTGAGAGAGTGGAGGTGGTGTATCTCTTTGAGCACCAGGTTTGAGACCTAGGGCATATCAAAGACTGATTTTAAAACCACTTTTACAAGGCACAGTGATAGGTGGGGCTGTTGTCAGAAATCAGGGAAAGTTACCGACTGATTTCTGAAGTAACTATCTGATCGTGTGTAGGTTGCTTATTCTTTCTCTCAGATTTGGAAGGAGTTCGCCTAACTTTCTCCTGAATTGTGTGAGACACCACATTGACTTGGGCTGTTCCTGGTGGTTTGTTTTCCAAGGAAGGTGATGCTCTTCCAGCCTCTTGCCATCGTGACCCCAGTGCCCTTCAATGCTGGGAAAAAAAGGATGTGGCTGATGAGGTGAGGAATGAGAAAAAGCAGATATGGCCGTGTTCCTCCTCTCCTTTCAGGATGAACAGAACATCACAGCCAACTTCTGCTGGTGGAGCCTGCTGGGTTCGTACTCAGCCTGTCACCACATGTCTGTAGTCTGGGTGCCTCATGAAATCTGTATCTAGGAGGGCCTTTCCTGTGTGAATCGCAGAAGTCTTTTGCACAAAAACTTTTGTTACAATTTTCAAAGCTGATACGTATTGAAGTGGCGTATGGTCCTGTGTCTGTGCGCTGTGGTGACCAACTGAGGGAGCAATGGCAGTCAAATTGATGGCTCTCTTATTTACTGTGGGAATGGGGTTGTTGTCTTCTGTGGTTTTATTATCACACTATCGTCTTCTGCTCCTTTGTTTTTTGCTGTAAGTCTTTGGTGTTTGGGGCAAACAGTAGGCTCATAGCAGAGAATCAAATAATCCTTGAATTGTGTAATTTTTCTACCAATGCAATGAGATTATTTTATGTTTAATAGTATAACTAAGACATCAAACCCCAGAGTTTGAACACCAGGACTTTCCTTTTTCTGTATAATACACTGTAGAGGGTAGGTGTCCAGGTAAAATGCTAGGCTGGCATCTCTGTTTGGATAGTCTAGGTCCAACTGGATGGAAGATGCCAAGCTGAAGACCGCGTCCCTTTCTAAAGGAGGACATAGCTTTGGTCTGCAGGCATCTGCGTAGCCTTGCCATGGCAGGCTTGATTTCTTTGCCTCCTGCTCTTCTTTTTACCTGCATGGAGAAAACGGCTTACTGTTATCTGCACTGAAATTAATAGAATTGTATCTGACCAAAAGTGCTTTTGTGTTCAGAAACGTGTCCTCTGGGGTTTATGGCTAATTCAGAAGCCTAGTGATCAGAGAGACTATTGTTTTAAGCCATAATACATGTTTATTCATATCGCACATCAGCTTGCATCACTAGCTATTGTCAAACCAATTCCTTTATGCCTTCAAGGTATTTGGGGCTTTTGGGTTGGTTGCAAGACATTATCTATCAGTATTTATTTATACGAACGCTAGATAAAATGGCATGTTAAAGTAAGATTGATAAATTGCAACACAGCAAAAATATAAACTGGTGAGATTTGTATTCAAAAGTAGGAACAGTTTTCCCATCAGAGAAAACAGCAAGAGAACTTGAAAAAAAAAAGAAAAAGATTGGTGATTGAGAGATGCTTTGAGTAGAAGCAGCGTTTATTTTTTCAAGGTAGTAATAAGTTGGCTATACCTAAGGGAAATTTGGTAAGGAATATGATTCACTTTGGTCACCTCGGAAACAAGGTGTTCATCTGTCAGTAGATATTTGAATTATTATTCAAATATTTTATGATTACTGTATCAACAGCATGGCTAATCAGATGTTTTAATGCATAATACTGCAGCAAAGTAATTTACTGACATAGAACCAAATAAGTATTTTAGCATATGGGTAATAATATCCTGGATGTGCTTTTAGTATTTATTAGCCAGGTCTTAAAAACTCCCTGTGACTGAACAAAGATGGATGCTTTTGAATTTTTATCTACTTTGTGTTAGCCCTTATCTTTTGTTACTGATTCCTGAACAAATTGCAGTATGTGATGTCCCTTTAATGATATGCCTGTGCTTGGATGCCCAGATAGAGACTTTTGGGTTTTAAAGTGCCGTTGTTTAAGGTGAACACAGCATGCGCAGGGAAGATAGCTCCTCCTGCACCTGCCTGGGGGAACTGAGGGTTGCTCTAATTCACATATATATAAATATGTGTGTGTACACCATATTTTTTTTTTTAAACAGTACAAATGTCAGCTGTCTAGTTTTTTTTGTCAGCTGAAGATTTGGCATGTAGACATTCTAGTGCACCTCATGAGCTGAGTCTTGACCTTGAGCCGAAGAGACCATCCTCGGGTGTCTTCCCTGTATTTTGAGTAATAGCAGATTGATGGGGGATTTACCAGAGTACAAGAACCCAGTATCTAGTTGGAAAACAGCGAGATTTGTATAACCTGGAATCAGTGCAAAGTCTATGCTGTGTAATTGTAAGAAATTTGTATCAGTCTTCCTTTGTTAGGAGGTCTTTATGCCACTGTGCAAACCCCAAAATAATTGAAGCACAGTGGTTTCACTATTCCTGTGTCATTTTTTTCCCTTTATGTTTTCTCTAAAACTGTTTTAACAGGATCTGGTTCTGGGATAATTTTCCAAGGTCAAAGCAGCGTATGATTTTACCCTTCCAAAATCTTTGTGAAGATTCAGAAACAGAGTTCAGAGCATGTGACACATTGAGGCAAATGGCACGTGCAGTTAGACAATTTAAAATTAATAAATAGAAAGCTATTCAGAAAGGACTGTAAAAATGATGAAGGGCTTGTAGGAACTGATTGATGAGGCAAGACCAGACGTTAGATATGTATAGTTTGGTTGAGGGGATAGAAGGAACGTAACTGTTTTGAAATATGTGCAAGAATAGTCAAAGAGCAGCTTTTTGTGAATTCAGGGTTGTGGACTAGACAGAAGTGTTTTAGAGCTGCCAAGGTAATGAGAAGGTAGAAGTAAAGAACAAAGTTGTTAAGATTTCTGAAAAACTGGATGGTAAATAGAAACTGATTGTTAAGGAGAGATTTCTATATATTCAGCTTTTGTTAGACCATAGGATTGATCAGTCTTTTGTGCTGATGTATTTTTTTCACTTTTTTATATTTGGCTTTGTGAAAGCACTACAGGAGAACAAGAAGCTGTTTATTGGAAGAAGGTGGATGACTTAAAATCTTTTTTTTTGGTCTTGAATGTCAATGTTTTGTGAGAAAGCAGCATGTGCTCTGTGTACAAATCTTGTTATTGTACATTACTAATTTTTCCTTGACAGTTATTATACGCAGAAATATGGATCCAGTCTAGATATAGCAGTCATACCTTTCCTTTGATTTACTAGAATGTCAGCCTCAAAAAGGCTGGCAGTTGTCTTAAATTGATGGTTTTATGACTCAATAGGGTTTCAGTACATCGCTCACCTTAATGAAAAACAGCGTCTAGCTAATTAAACAGCATCTATCAGCTGTTAAAATTACCGTTATTAGCATAATTCTTACAGGACTTAAGTAGAGGGGAAACTTGAAAAGTCTTGATTTTGCCTTTCCATCTTAAATAGGTCTCTGGTTCTCCATTCTTTAGTACTTAAGAGACACCAAACGTGGTGACATAATTGCTTAGATTACTTCTCATAGGCTAAAGGAAATAAAATTTGTAGTTTAAAATGGTAAGTAAGTGAAGTGGGTTGACCTTGGCTAGCCATCAGGTGCCCACCAAGCTGCCCCATCACTCCACCTCCTCAACAAGATGGGGGAGAAAATATAATGAAAAGCTCCTGGGTCGAGATAAGGACAGGAAGATAATTTACCAATTATGATCATGGGCAAAACAGACTTGACTTGAGGAAATTAATTTAATTTATTGCCAATAATCAAAGTAAGGTAGTAAGAAATAAGAACAAATCTAAAAAACACCCCCCCCCCGCCTCTCCCGTCCTCCCAGGCTCCACTTCATTCACCATGCTTTTACCAGCTCCCTCTAAGTGGCACAGAGGGATGTGGAATGGGGGTTACAGTCAGTTCATGATGTGTTGTCTCTGCCACTCCTTCCTCCTCGTGCTCTTCCCTTGCTGCAGCATGGGGTCCCTCCCATGGGAGACAGTCCTTCATGGACTTCTCTAGTGGGGTTCCTTCCCACAGGGTCACAAGTCCTGCCAGCAAACCTGCTCCAGCATGGGCTCCTTTCCATGCCATTGCAGTTCCTGCCAGGAGCCTGCTCCAGCATGGGTTGTCCACTGGGTCACAGCTTCCTTCAGGGCACATCCACCTGCTCCAGCGTGGGGTCCTCTGTGGGCAGGTGGGTATCTGCTCCACTGTTGACCTCCATGGGCTGCAGCAGGACAGGCTGCATTACTATTGTCTTCGCCATGGACTGCAAAGGAATCTCTGCTCTGGAACACCCCCTCCTTCTTGTTCTTCACTGACCTTGGTGTCTGTAGAGTTACTTCTCTTGCATATTCTCAGTCCTCTCTCCCGGCTGCTGTTACACAGCCTTTTTTTTTTACACTTTCTTAAATATATTCTCTCAGATGTGCTACCGATGTCACCCATGGGCTCAGCTTTGGTCAGTGATGGGTCCGTCTTGGAGCTGCCTTGCATTGACTTTGTTGGACATGGAGGCAGCTTCTGGCACCTTCTCACAGAAGCCATCCCTGCAGCCCTCCTGCTACCAGAACCTTGCCATCCAAACCCAATACAGTAAAATAAGAGAGTTTCTTTTCTGCAGAAAGGCATGTGGTCTAAGTGATCGTGGCATGACTTCTGAAATTGTTGTCTTTCTACACTTTCTCAGCAGAAGGAGCTGTTCTAATTATGGAGGAAATTTGAGGAGGAAAAACACCCTTGGGTCATGAGGCAAGGGCTTGGACTACTGTGGGAATGCACTGTTTTGTGTTTGTCTCCTTTCAGTTATGCAGCCATCTCAGTCTTGTTTTACAGCCCATCACCATGAGCTTTAGCCCTGTCCCCTTTGCTCCCTAACTGTTTTCACACAGGCGCTCCTTGGACTTGTTATCCTAACGTATAGACTCTTAGTTCCCTCTCTAGCTCGGTTTCATCTCTTTTTTTTGTCTTTTCCCATACATTAAGGAAATGACTCTGTTAATATTGTTACTTTGAACCTATTTTGAGATACTCCCTCTGCTTTCCATCAAAGGGCACACGTTAAGCATGGAAATACAAACGGTGTCTTCTCTCTTCACTCCTCTTTACACCAGTTCTAAAAGTGCTGTTATTCTTCTTGGGAATAAAGAGGAGGTTTTGGTGGTCTTTGCCTTCATGGAGGCGGTTCTGTGCTGCTACGCAGGGATGTGTCTGTGTTAGGAGTTGTGTCCCCTACTCCTGCGCCCGCCTTTCTCCTCGGTTTTTGGTAGATGCTGGTGAATTAAGTAGCTGTCAGTCTGTTTACCCTTTTACTGAAAGCTCATTGCAAATATAGATTCTCCTGTAGAGACATTTTTTGATGGTCGTTATACCAGGAATACCAGGTAGACAAGATAGCAGTCTGGGAACTCAAAGGATACCCAGGATAGGGACGTGTGAACAGAGCACAGATAAGTGGAACAGCGTACCTTAATCCAGGAATTTGCTAAGGTAAGAAGTGTGGGGGTTGTGTTTTGTTTTGTTTTTTAAAAAAACACATTTTTGCCCAGGATTCAAGGGTCATGTAGTAATCTGCAGCAGCCAGGCCTGTTGGGAGACCAAATCCCACCAGTGCCTGCTAGCTGTCTTCTCTGTTCTTGGCAGCTACAAATTAGTATTCTGTGTTATACAGTGGTATAGACGTGTTGATCTTCACTGGTGTGGGCTTCAGGATTATTTTCAATAACAAAAGTGAGAAACTTGTGTTAAGAAAACAACTCTTGAAGACTCTTCAAAGTAGGATCTTTATAATCTCATGGATTCTGTGTAGGGTACCTTAACTTTGACCTTTCATGTTTTTAGAAGTCTCTAGTAACAGTAGTATGTTTTCCTGAAGCGTTGGCCTGTCTGGCTGTGCTATGTGGGTGACTTCATGCTGTGTATTACAATGTGACCAGGTTACATTGCTGTTAATAAAAAAGAACAATAGTTTGCAATGTATGTGGAGGGAAGAGAGAGAGTATTGGAAACTGTTGGAGATGAGGATTCTTTGCTCTGATTGTTCATATTGACTTTGTATCCACAGCTTGTCTAGTTTTGCTGTCTTTATTTTTTTTCACTTTATTTACAGCTAATGTAGAACGATCAGTGCAATCAGGATAGAAATTTTGCTTCTTAATAGAGGTGGTAAAAATGCATTTTAGATAACTATAGTAGTCTCCATCCTCATATTGATAGTGAAAGCTCACATTGTTTTCATAATGGTTCTCTCCAAGGACAAAAACCATGAAGCTTTCATCAACAGCAATCCAAGAGGTACTATTTTGCTTTTAAATCATAACTTAATCTAGCTTAAAAGATTGAGATAGAGCACAACATTTGAAACCAGTAATGCTGGTTTAACTCTTCTGTTCTTTCTCCTTGTTCAGTGGGAGATCTTTGTTCACAAAATCATAGAATGGTTAGAGTTGGAAGGGACCTTAAAGATCATCGAGTTCCAACCCTCCTGCCGTGGGCAGGGACACCTCCCACCAGACCAAGTTGCTCAAAGCCCCATCCAGCCTGGCCTTGAACACCTCCAGGGATGGG
>JAOXNO010000041.1:63520269-63540021 GCA_028565335.1 Limnodromus scolopaceus | reverse complement strand
CTCACAGCAAAGAATTTCTTTCTGGTGTCTAATCTAAATCTCCCCTCTTCCAATTTAAAACCGTTGCCCCTTGTCCTTTCACTGCACTCCCTGACAAAGAGTCCCTCTCTGGCTCTCCTGTAGGCTCCCTTCCGATACTGTTGATATATATTGTTGATTCATCTCCCTCTGCAGTGTGCTAATGTATGTTTACACACACACGTGCATATACAGCACACTGTTCAGCAGGTTGGTTCAAAGCCTACTGAACTCATAGTGTCTTTCTCCTCATTTCCTCAACGAGTCCTTCAACGTGCTCTGTGCTTCTGCCACTGCCCTCCTGGACAGTCCTGTATTTTGATGGGGCTTGAGAGAATTGCTTATAGTTGGTAAAAGCCTGTCTTGGTCATGGTAGAATTGGGATTTATTGCCAATAACGTGCTCTGAAATGTAGATAATGGTGCTGGTAATAAAATAGTAATTTAATATCATGAATAACACCGTAATGCTGCCTTTGCTCCTGACCTCCACTCCCAAAGGTCAGGATGCCGTGTCCTGCAAATTAAAATCCCATTTCTGGAAGAGTCTCAGCTTGTTTGCAGCTAGGCTCTTTTTCAGGAGGGCATGCGCCTGTTCAAGCAAGACCTTGCATTAAAACATCACCCAAACAACAGACATGCTCACAGTTAGCTGTTGTGGCTGGGGAGGGTTGGGTCAGCATCTCTCCACTCTGTCCTTTCTTTGGGCTCTGACTACTGGTCTTGGTGGAGCTGGAGGGAATCTGTGTGAATGAATTCCTCAGTAGCTGTTACTGATAAAGCAAATGTGAGTCAAGACGTCTCCGATTCACTATGATGACAGTGATATAGTCATTGGGATGCAGAGTTACTAGAAACAAAATAGTAAGGACTTGAGTGTCCCAATTTCATTTTTTTAACTGCAGCTAAGCTTTCACTCTGTTATCAAAGAGGAAAGCATTAAATCACCAGTTCAATTTCATAACCAAAAGTAAAGCAATTCAAGTTTCGTACTGAGTGTTGAGGCAGGAATTAGGGTTGCAGGTAAAGAATACTTTTTGTGTTGGATTCCCCCTGCTCCCTTTTACTGTTCCTCCTTTAGCTCACCTCAGGTTAGGCAAAAGGAATGCGGTAGTTGCTATCTCCAAACCAGAAATGCCTCTTTCAGTAAGCAGTGCTATAAATCACACCCGATGACCATACTTGCTTGGATGAGAAATGCATCTTGCACTTTTCAGTTATGTCAATTAAGGTTATGTTTATAGGAAAAAAAAGTTATAATACCTAAAAATAAGGTGTTTTCTTCTGCTGATGTTTGCTTATTCATTTATTTTTACATTATAGATTAAATTAAATTTAAAAAGGCACAAGCGGTAAGACTAGATTGTGTAGCGAGGATGTAGAATGAAGAATAGTGTTTAGCATGGCTTAGAGGGTTACTAGGAAAGGAACTGTTTCCCAATGATGTATAATTTTCTTATCTGGATAAGATATTTGGATCTAACCCTCTGTGAAACCTGAGTAACAGGGAGTAGTTTGGACCCATGAAAATAAAATCAGTAAACCCTCTATTATGTCGAACCACCTGGTTTGGCTTGTGTGGCATTGAAGAGCCACAGTTGCCAACTTAGCAATGGTGATGAGACTGCCACTTGAAGTTTAGTGTTTCCACGTAGATTTTTCAGCAGAATAGGACAGAGGAACAAGATGTGATGGGAACAGATGAATAATGAATGATTGAAAAGATGTTGAGAGAGAACGTTTAGGAAAATGTAAATAATGTTGCGAAGGCCATAAATTGAGAAGATAGGGCACAGGGAGTGTTTACCAACCTGGGACAATATTTTTCCATTACCTGTGTGCTGCTTTTGCTCTGCACAAATGGTCATCGAGTGAACAAATTACTTTAGAGTGAAAATACTGTGGTATTAATTTTGTATGATTTTTTTTTTCTGCTACTAACACATCACGTCTCATTTATTAAAACAGTGTATATAAAAAGTCATTATAAAGCGTAAGACCAGTAATTTTCCAGGGACTATAGGCTTTTTAGATGTGCTAAGACACTACCCCCAAACCTCTCTCCCATACGTTTTTCATCAGCATTTAATTTTTCAGAGAGATACAGTGTCCTTCAAAATGCCACAGAAAAAGGTTGCCGTGGGCACAGGGATTCCAGATCAATTACATGGGTAGCCTTCTACAATTTATCATTTGAAGATAGCATCTGTGTGGATTTGAAAGAGTAAGCCAGTCAATATCGCAGGACCTAGCTAGAAGTAGAGGAACGGGATAAGAGTATTAGGGATAAAAATAGAACAGTAAAGCAAAAATTGTGGACAATGGTATAAGACAAGTGCTGATGGAACCAGGTCCTTAATGTAATTGCTCTCAGTATAGCGGCATGAAGAAAGAGTTGTTCATTTTGATGCAGTAATCCATTGCTCACCCTTAGCCATTAGTAAAATCAGATAGAAGGGATTGAAAGGGTAAGGTATTAGCTGAATGAAAATGGATACAGTTATTTCACTTTATCATATTGCTTTGCTAATGTAGGTGAATGAAAGATTAGAGAACAAGGCTCCCCTCACCTCTTCCCTTCCCCTCTTCCTCCCTGTATGAGCATCCACTGGTATCTCTAAGAATGTTTGGAAAGATTGAAAACTAATGATAAAGAAGGAGGTGAATCTATTACAGAAACCTGACATTCCTTTTCCAAGAGCAGTATTTATTTCATCTGTGCTTACTGAGATCCAGTAGGAGTTTCTTTCCTAAGTGAAATCAAAGGCAAAGCAGGCAGGGCTTTGGGAGTACCTTTCTGTAATCAGTAAACTAGAAGCAGTTGTTGTAGGGAACAGAGCTCTTTTTTAAGAATGAGGTGATTATATTGCTTTGTTTTCTAATGGGCTGTAATACATTTGGGAACAGCAGTAGCATAACCTTTTATTTGACAAAGACTTACATGATGGTAACTCTTATAGCCAAGCGTGAAGTAGTTAGATTTAGAATGAAATCTCGTGCATTAAGGGCCTTTGAAGAAGAGAAATGGGTGAAAGAGTGGTACTAAATACTGAGGGAGAGTAGTCCAGTTAGATTTACTATCTATAACTCTTCCTTCTCCCGTCCCTGTAGTAATTTCTTGAGGTTTCTGTCATGGATTGTAGCCAAGGGAAAGAGGTTAAGTCCCTCTGTGTCACGGATAAGCAAATTGTATTGCACCGATGAGCACTGCTTCTGTAAGGGAGTAGACTTTACAGATATTCACATCTTTGTTGATTTGTACCAATTCAGTGGAGGAGCACGGTGCAGATCTGACCGTTATCATACTGAGGGTTTTCACAAGGGAGTAATGGAGAACAGTGTCAACTTGCTGTTTGCAAACTTCAGAGCTCGCAGTTGCCCGGAGATGTGCTGTGCTGACAGACTGTGACAGTATAGCTCAGAATTTATGGTTTAGCTTACCAAATCATCTTTGGTGGCAAGAGTTTGTCCCACATATGCCTTGTGACGAGCCTTGTTTTTTCACCATCTTCTCCTCAACAGCTAGGAGATTGCCAAAACATGTGCTTTAGCGAAAGATATATAGGATGCCTAGGGAGGAATCTCATCGTTTTTTCACAGTCTGTTGCCTGCTGCAGGATGGAAAGAGCCAGTGGCTTTTCATGTTTTGTACTGTTCCATTTCTGATGAACCACCAAACGTGATTACTGTGGTAAAGTTAAGGCATATTTTCTTCATTGGGTTACACGTCTCTATACCCATTCAGGCATTTATTACATTTCCAAGGATGAATAGGGTACCCCTGTTCATAGAGGTATCCCTGTGGGGTATCCGTAGGGTATCCTTATGTTTTACTGACAGGCTGAAAGAGTTGGCGTTGTTTAGCCTGGAGAAGAGAAGGCTCCGGGGAGACCTTGTAGCCCCTTCCAATACCTAAAGGGGTCCTACAGGAGAGATGGGGAGGGACTCTTTATCAGGGAGTGAAGTGATAGGATGAGGGGTAATGGTTTTAAACTGAAAGAGGCAAAACTTAGATTGGATTTTCAGAAGGAATTTTTTCCCGTGAGGGTGGTGAGGCACCGGAACAAGTTGCCCAGGTAAGTTGTGGCTGCCCAATCCCTGGAGGTGTTCAAGGCCAGGCTGGATGGGGCTTTGAGCAACCTGGTCTGGTGGGAGGTGTCCCTGCCCATGGCAGGGGGGTTGGAACTTGATGATCTTTAAGCTCCCTTCCAACCCAAACCATTCTATGATTCTGTGATCACATCTGCAGGAATTTTTATTTATTCCAGAATTAGCATTTGGAGCAAAGCTTTAAGAAAACTCCTATTCCAAGAGGGGTAGCATACAAATATGATTATTTCCTAACTTTGAATAAGTATGGGTGATAGATGAAAGAATTTATAGTGTGAACTACTGAACATGCCATCTGTAAGACAATAATAATAGTAATAATAATAACAACTGGCAGTTTTTGAGCTGTTTTTAAGACCAAAGTCATATGAAAGCACAAGCTAACGCCATCATGGAACTTACAGGCACATGGATGTACCTCTAATTTCACATTTTTATAAATGTGCATCATATTTGAATTGCATCCTTTTCCTGAGTTTATCTTTTTATTTCTCTGAATTTAACTTTTATCTGTTGCAGTGTTGTTGGCAATATTGTCAAGAATATTTCTCTGACTGTAGATAGAGACAGCACTGATGCCTGCTGGTTCATTAGTTAGTCTTGTTGTCGAGGGATACAGCAATAGTTCTGTAACCCATGAAATCCCCTGTGTACTCTCAACCAAAGAGTGGGCAACTTCTCCTCTTGCAGGCTTGCTCGTCCAAAGTTCTGAGAGTCAACAATTCCTGTAGTGCCAGTACCAGGTTATTAGAGATTAACTCTATTTTAGTTGAAGTGGTCTCATTATAATCAGGAGCAGTCACACCTTACTTTTTACTCTTCAGGGGGCTTAATACAGCTCAAGAGGACATAAAAGGGTCCTTTGCTTTTTTTCTGATAGACACCAGGTCATTTCCCTGAAATACAGAATTCTTTCTTGAAGTAGCTGCTGATATTCCTGAGTATGTTAAAATACCTGGGGCTGATAAAGAACCTCTCTGCCATAATGACCATGAGGGGACATTATGAGTGTTCCTCAGAATCCACGAATCCCTTATAGCAGTGTCCTCAAAGACATTGTTCTGCTTTGATTGAGTCCAAGAGGTCAGAGAGTAGCTGGAGAGCAGAGACGGTGGCACTGACTTGGGTAAAAGTTTTGAATTCTGCTGGCCAGACAGACTCCAAACCAGAGAAGTAGCTTGCTCGTTACGTAGCCTCTCATAAGCCATTTGGTGGAAGAGCAAATTAAGCAGCATTTTAAAAGAAAAGTCTTTACACCCACTCAGGCGCACCGCTTAGTATCCCGTTCTGCTGCTATGCATTCTAAAGACAAATAGGGGTCTATTTTCAAAGAATAATTAGAAAGAAAAAATTAAAAGGCTTGAATAATCCCGGATAAAGCAATCTGGATTTCAGTGACGTTCTAAACATCATAGCGGCTGCTATTATACAAGAAGAATCTTGACTTGTTTTTGCTGGTTGCTTTGGCGTGTTTGAGCAAATGACTGAGCTGCTGCCGTTAGCCAAAACCTGTTCCCCCAAATGTTTCATTCTGCTTTTTGTGATTATTTTTAATCTGTGTTCTCTAAGCTGCATTATCATCTGTGAGTTCTGGCTGCGTATTTTTTAAAATAGCTTATTTGCAATTGTCAGAGATACCTTATGAATAAGTTATCAACCATCCCTAAGAGCTATAGCTGCAAACATTTTTAAAAAAAGTAATATTTATAAGTCTGTGAACATTTTCTATTAATGTATTTATCAAATGAATGCAGTCATTCACTTAAGGTTAAGAAAACAGCTCCTTTCTGTTAAGCACAGCACCGCATCACTTCAATTTTCTTTAATACTACCACATCAGTGGCAGCTTTCTAACTGATTTAAATGACCTTGGGTGAAAAGTTGAATTTAAATAAACTGGTTTTATCCTAAGAGATCTCAAGGCTCTTGAGGACCATTCCCCCAAACCAACCACATAGGCATTTAATAATGCATCGAAAATTGCCAGTGTAATGATGGAAAGCACAAGGGAGAGTGGAACTGCAAATTTTTAGTTGTTCTTAGAGAGGAGCAGAATTTAAGAACAATAAAATGAAAATCCTCTCCCTTAGAGGGACACTGGATAGTCCGGATAGCAAGCTTTGAAGAGTCTGGTGCCATCTTTTACAATAGGATTGTGATATTTTGAGGAATGACGAGCAAAATGACTGCAACTGAAGTATCCTGGCTCCAAAGAGTTGGTCAGATTATTGGAGTCTCAGGTTATGAAAACCTTTTTTTTTTTAATTTTCATTTTTTAAGGCAAAAAAGAAAAAAGTAACATAAGAACACTAGTAATTTGTGTATTATTGTAAGGATGTAGAAGAGGAGCTCATCCTGTGCCTAGGCGATATGTTAATGTCTAAGGCTGAATTTCACCAGAGCGGATTTTCGGAAGCAACCACTTTCCTTATGTCTGGATGGGTGGGTGGGCTGCTTACTAATGGGGCTGAGAAACAGGTAGCAAAGTGGTGCTGATGTTGTGATCTTTGTTTGAGAGTGACCAGTTGCTCTCCATAGAGAATTTAAGCCTAACAGTATTGAAATAAAATGGAGGAAGGTAACTTCACTTGAATTTTTATTTTTGTCCTTTTCAGGAATGTTACATTAGTTCAGGGCTGATCTGCACTGGAAAGTATGATTGTTTAAGTGTGATTTGCATGTGAATGTGTGTTTTTAAATATTTATTTGTTTGACCTGATAGTTATGCAGTTGTCATCAGTAGAGGGGCAGTTAAATTGATAGAAAGCCGATTTGGAATATTGATACTCTTGTCCTGATCGTAAAGTAGGTATATCAATGTAAAGCACTTTTATGCTGTGCCCAGAGGAAGAGGCTGCACCATTTTAATGATGCTCTAAAACTCAAAGCGATAGTACTTCCTGATGTTATTATATTGATAGTCATTTTATTGCTTATGGATTCCCAGGTGATGGGATGCACCAGCCCTAATTTATGAAGGCAATTTTAGCTAGTTAGTTACTTAACGACATTAATGTTTCTCAGCCTTATGGAAAGGTTGATCTGCTTTTGTTTTGGGTTGTTTCCCACCCTCTGACTGGGCAGCAGCTCCGTCCCTCAAAGTCAGAGGAATGGTGAGGGTCACCTGTGTTTGCACCGCTGCCCTGCCTTGGAGGAGATGGATTGCTATCAAGGAGCCCAAGTTGGTAAACAGTTTTAAGGCTAGCCTAAACATTTGCAGCCAATAATTAGTCTTTTCTGACTCTGGCAACTGGGGGAAGCTAAGCTGTGGACAGCTTGCAAGGAGCTGCTGACTGCTGCTGTTTGATGCTTTATGGCTCCCTGAGGGTTGTATTGCACGATTTGAGAAACCCACCCTGTGCGAGAGGTAAAAACCAGGTATGGGGTATGTTAGACATATGCGAAAGAAGACAGGCGGTGGGAGGGGAAAAAAAAAGGCAAGGAGAGCTGAGGTCAAGTGAGTTTGGCAGTGAAAAGGAGGTAAGAGCAGGAGAGAACAGAATCAAGAAGAATCTGGAGAACAAAAAGTAAACGTAATGAACAAGGAGCTGCAAAGTGAGTGGAGTGAAAATAGCACACATTCATTTTTGCATAAGCATAGGGTGGCTGAAATTTTAGGACCTTTCTTATGCTGCACTACTGTCATGCTCCACTGTTTGGAAACTATTTATATGATACTGTCAGCTTTTGAATATATGTTAAGATTTTGTATTATTTAAATAACAACACAGGCTGATTTTATATTTTTAAAAATCCAGATTATTTAGACCAGGGTTTAATACAGTTCAAGTGAAGGCATAGTATTAACTTGAATAAAAAGAGGGGAGGGGGATTTATCTCCCACCCCCTTAATAATGTTTTCTAGTTGGGAGTCATGAATTAGAGATCAGAGCTTTCTGCAAAGGCTCTTCTTTTTTTTGCCCCTGCCTCTGCTCTTCTTGCTTCTAGAGAGTGCTTGAAAATCAGAATTAACTTTGGGAAAATAAGCTCTTCAACCAGAAAGTGAGAAATAGGGAGAGCTGCAAGTGGCATAATTGATTCTGGTATTTAGCAGATTTCCAAATACATAATCTCTTGGTGCTCTGGAACACTTCATATTTGTTTCATATTTTGTTTTGGTTTGAAGGTTATTGCCTTCCAGTAGTTAAACTGTGAAGCCCCAAACAACAGGTGATAATACTGCTGGTGTCCAAATGGATTGTTATTAAATGCATGCAAACGGTGGTCTGCAGTTCCAAAGGCAGACTGGTTTGTTTCAAGATTTTTAACTTGTGGTTATTACAAGAGTAACAGTTTAAAAAAACAGTAGATCCGCTTCACCTTTTGGGTGAACAGACAAAACTCCCATTGCCATTAACAGGAACTGTGCCCTGCTTACAGCAGTTTAATTTGGTTTGATGTGACTTGTGGAGGAGAGAAACAGCAAAAGGACGCTTGAGTTGTGATTCAGTGTCTCATTGTCATATTTAAATATTTGAAGTATTTAGCAACAGGATTCCAAGTCAGGCATGAAAAGAGTTAAGTGGTCTGTAAAGTTGCAAAAGTACATTTGCAGGTGAGAAAACCTCTTGGACCGGCTGTGGGTTGAACACTGTTCATATCACCTTTCCATCCCATCTTGTTTCGGTTGGTTGGTATGAGATGATGAGTGCCTGTTGTGTGACAAAAGGCATGTCAGGTGCGAAGCAGGTTGCTGCATTGAGATGCTTTTCTTGTGTTTTGTCCCAGTGTACTCACAGCACGGCACAGAAAGATAATATGTGTGTATTTCCCTGTCAGTTCAGAAGCACTGCTTAGAACTGTAAGGAGTAACGGTGATAACTGATTAGCTATAGGGTAGGTGAGTACTGCAGTAAAGAGAGCTCTGTGTAGGCAATGAACCCTATTTTACTAACTGTTAAGGAAACACTCGAAGCCTGTAGGATAGCACTGGCTTATCAAACCAACCCACCCAGTAACGTAATGGTCCTTACTGAAAAGCTGAAGCCCCAATGTCTTTGTTGTTGCGAAGAGGCAGCTTATGTAGATGGAAGCTGGTGATATGTGAATGATCATTATGCTGTGTCAAGTCTCATTTTAAAGACCATAAGTATACCTTTTTAAAAGAAAAACAAACTACTTCACCAGTCTAGGGAGAAACATAAATCATGTATTTTTATCACTTCAAAAGACCACTAGAAGATGAGCTCTAATATTTCAAATGTGACAAGCAATCTATACACATGAATCACAATTTGAGTTCCGTTACAGCTGAGCTGATATATACCACTATGTGCTTTATGGATTTTACTCTAACAATATTAAGTAAAAACCCAAAGCTTTTTGTGATGAATACCTAACCTTTCACAAGGATTTGTAGAATTGTGGTCTAGAACAACAGCTTTAGCGTTGCCCTACAGGCTTTAATAAGAAAATACTGTTACCTCTTTGTTTTGACCTCTCAATATTACTCTCTGTAAAGGAAGTGCATGTATTAGTAGAAGGCTAATACAGCAAAGGTAAAAGAAAATGGGAAGTGCTGAAAGGATGTATGGAAAATGCACCAAGCAAGATTGAGAAGAGAGTTAAATGAGCAAAGTTTGAAGAGATGGTTCTTTTGTTGCTCTGCTTCCTTTGTCAGGCCCAGTCTTTTTCTTCCTGGACTCAAGGACTTCTGCAGCGACCCAGTGTCAGTTCTTCTCAATTCCTCTATTTATAGTCAAGTCATCACTTGAAGTCCTTAGTCTCCTTTTGAGAAATTCTCCCACAGTGATATTTTCATAAGGTTAATTTTCAGGTGAATCGGTTGCTGTTTTGACATTCTTGCTTTCTTTTCAGACATCTTTTCGTTCCTTTCCCTTTTATGCTGGAATATTATTAGATATGCAAGAACAAAACTCCTCAAAGCTGTGCTCCAAAAGCCTATTAAAAAGAGGCTGCAAGCAGAACAGTGTGAACACACGTCAACACCTGAGTGTTTCCCAAGTGGCTCTAGCACTCAGTGGTGTGATAACAAGACATGTGGGAGGATTTTTCTTGGCTTTTATTTTCCATATATTGATGCTCCTGACTTTTTAAAATTCATTTCATCAAGTGGAACTGCAACAGAAACAAGGGAAGCGCGAGAACGAGATAGTTCAAGGTGCTTGCAGTGGTATACGAGGTCTCTTGCCTCCAGGCCATCATTCCTAATTCAGCACAAGTTGGCGGCAGTCAGAAATCACTGCCAAGTGACAGCTGTTTGGTGGGCAACACGAAGTGATTTAGCCGGTAGTTCCTACTGGACAGATGTCTGTAGCGTAGAACGTGTTGAGTACAGCTGGCATGTGTTTCATTTTCAGAGAGTGGAAAATGTGGGTGTATCTCACCTGCAGCTACTTCAGTTTAGGAAGGTTAAACAGGATACCTGAATTTAGGCAACCGAGACCCCAGATCGTTCACAATTAAACCCCCCTCCCCGTCCCCCACCACCTTCGGTGGTGAAATCCCAATATTATGGTGCTAACCCCTTGTGGCACCTCCATCGTGTCTCCATAAGCACTGTGTGGTGAGGGAGAAGGGAGACTGTCCCTTGGTCCCTACGGGTGGCTGTGCAGAGGGGTGTGGTGGGAGAGCACACTGTGGGGTGACCAACTCATTCGTACCCCACTGGCTGAGGAAAATCTTCAGCTGCATTGTCAACTAGTACCTTTCTTCAGCGTGAGCAATCAATAGCAATGACAAAAGTCATAGAGGGGACAAAAACGAATCGGATTTGTCTTTGTGTGGACGTATGTAACACTAGAATTAATCTTTTGAAAACCATGAATTACTTTATGTAAAATCTGTGCTACTAAGCAGAAAATCTGTCCTGCTGAGAAAAAAAATAAAGGGAAGCCTTCAGTATAATACCTGGTTATGTGGGGAAGGAAGAGGGAAGATTTTACAGTTTACAATAGCATAGAGCTTTGGGATATTCTAACAGGCAAGTAAATGATAGGTTTGATTCACCGTTGTGAAAACAGTTTTGAATTTTGTATTTGCGGCAGCAATAGAGATTGCTCAATCAAACAGAGATATGGGGTCAAGTTTCTACTGCTCCCTAGTCACCCTTTTTTCCCATTGGCATGACGTAAAGCAGGCTTAAAATGGGCTTAGATGACTGGCTCAATCATCTGCTTGTGTGGGATGCAGAAGTGGCACAGAGCACTGTTCAGTAACTCCTGCAGCAGAAGCGTTTTTCAAGGGCAGGGCGTTGTCACAGCACTTGGGTGAATCTGGAGGGCTGGAATACTCACTGATCAACTCAGCAGTTGAGTCTGCTACGTTGCCCTGACAAACATTGCCGTGTCTCATCTGTCCAAGCGCTGGAACTGATACCACGCTCTGCAGGGTTACTGTGCCCCATGCTTTATTTTAGTGATGAGGCAGAGTTAGGATTTTCAATGTTGCATACTTCTGATGCTGTTTCACGTGTTTGAAAACTCTGCATCTGTTTTTGGTTTTTAACATTGTCATTGGAAAAAACCCAAATTTTACTAAATTTACCTTGTTCTTTAATGCTAGAGTTAAACCAGATTGCCTTTGGAGTTGTAAATGGAATTCATTTTCTCTTATTCTAATATTGTGTCACGTTATTAATTTTACTAAGCCTGACTGTAACTTTCCTTGGTGGTTCTTCCCTGCAGATATTGATGAGTGCGCTGCCAAGATGCATTATTGTCATGCCAATACTGTGTGTGTTAACTTGCCCGGATCCTATCGCTGTGACTGTGTCATGGGATATGTCCGTGTGGATGACTTCTCCTGTACAGGTGAGCTTTTAGGTCTATGGCAATAGTAGTGTTATACTATGTGTTGTGTGTTTTATTTTGCTCCAACTAGTCTGTGTGCCGTACCAGATGCCACATACTAGCTGGCCCTCTGCTGGCCTAAAATTTAGGCACAAGTGAGATAGGATTCTCTAGGTAAATGTGGTGTGAGGGAGCTTTCCTATATATGGGCCCTTTGGGATTAATTTGGAAGGCGGCTCCAGAAGCCCTGTGGTGTGTGCACTGAGTGCTGTTGTCAAGCAGGACGTGGTCCCTTCATGTCCCACAGCTGGTGTGCGTGTGAGGTGCAAAGGCTGAGGTCAGATCACACGTGTAGTGAGAAGAAATAACTGTGGTTACTATAATGTTACCTGTGGTTTGAAACTGGTTGGTGGATTGAACATGAGAAATTCTCCAGGAGAAGTCATATTCTGGACAGAGCTAAGACAAATGCGGAAAAGCAAAACTGAAAGTGTATGAAGTCCTCAGAAGCAGTTGTTATTTAGTGGTTTGGAAATTGTTATTATTAATGCTGAGAATTAGTGTCTCCAGGACTGAGACAGATGTTATTTAGAAAAGAGAACCAGTGTGATAGCATTAGACAATAAATCTAGTGATTCTTTTTTAGTACCTGCCAGCAAAATGAGCTCGAAAAATCCTTAGCGGAAAGTAGGTAGGTCTCATTTCCATCTAGAGCTTTTTTAAGGGGCTTTCTCTGGGAATCTCTGGGAAAACCGGGAGAAGCTGTGGAAACACTCGGCCCAGCTGTACCTAACTGGATAACATCTTTCAATCGCAACGCTCCGGAAAGGCTGATCTCAGGACTGTTTTGATGGCGCACCTGTCTGGCAAGGGAGGAAAATATCAGGCAGGTTTATTGAAATGGAAATAAGTCAGCTTGACACAATGCCGTGTTTAGAATTGTGTCGGGTGAGCTATTTTCTCAAGTGGAAAGATGGCACAGGAGTATTCAATATAAGAATGATTTCCAGCCCAGAATAATTACGTTGTAATGCAGATGTTATCCTTAGGGAAGGTCAAAGGAAATGTTGACTTTCATGATGACAGCATGCAAGCCCTGCCCACCTCTTGAGAGAGGATGGTAGTAAATAGCTGTCAGGGAACGGATTTTTATTTTGCCCAGAGAGTCATTGTTTCTATATAATCTGTGTCTTTTGAGTAAACTTTGAGTTTTTCTTGATCTTTTATAATCTGCTGTGTCGGAAAAGTTTCAGACCTTACATTTTGTTCTAAATTATTGTGCTGTGTGAGGTAGTGGCCTTCGCAGCGATGGGGAAAGCGTAACTGATGATCTGACACCCGCTTCCTGGATGTGCACTGCTGATCTCCTAATGTTCCTTTCCTTCCAGCAAGGCGCTATCATTAGGCATGCAAATAGGTTAGAAAGCAAGGTATTTGTGATTTACAGAAAAAGTGTGAGGTAGTAAGACAAGTTGCTTGGCAGTAATGGGTGAATATTTGTTTAAAGTGCATACACCAAAAAAAATCCAGACCGGGTATAAGAGTAGTAGAATGAGTGAGATAACTATTCTTGCAGGTTTATTATCTTGCTAAAACGATTTCTTTATTGACATCACAATTAAAAAGCACAAGTATGTAACATAGATGAGGAGAAACTTGTTTCATTGGCTATTGTATCTAGCAGTAATTCTGTCTTAGAATACTAAATGTATTTAAAAAAAGTATTGTGCAATAGAAGCACTAATCCTGTTTTTGTATCTTGCAAATCATAGAATGATTTACATTGGAAAGGACCTTAAAAATCATCTAGTTCCAGCCCCCCTGCCATGGGCAGGGACATCTTTCTCTAGACCAGGTTACTCAAAGCCCCGTCCAGCCTGGCCTCGAACACCTCCAGGGATGAGATATCCACAGCTTCTCTGGGCAACCTGTTCCAGTGTCTCACAACCCTCACAGTAAAAAATTTCTTCCTAAAATCCAACTTAAATCTTCCCTCTTTCAATTTAAAACCGTTGCCCCTCATCCTGTCTCTCCACTCCCTCCTGAAGAGTCCCTCCCCATCTCTCCTGTAGGCCCTCTTCAGATACTGGAAAGCCACTATAAGGTCTCCATGGAGCCTTCTCTTCCCCAGGCTGAACAACCCCAACTCTCTCAGCCTGTCTTCACAGGAGAGGTGCTCCAGCCCTCTGATTGTCTCTGTGGCCCTCCTCTGGACCCATTCCAACAGGTCCATGTCCTTCCTGTGCTGAGGGCCCCAGAGCTGGAGGCAGCACTGGAGGTGGGGTCTCACGAGAGCAGAGCAGAGGGGCAGAATCATCTCCCTGGACCTGCTGGCCACACTTCTTTTGATGCAGCCCAGGATGTGGTTGTTTTTCTGGGCCGTGAGCGCACATTCTCATCCACCAACACCCCCAAGTCCTCAGGGGTGGCTTTCAGAAGGTGGAAAGCAGCGATATGTGGAAGTTGTAAGTCAGAAACTATTTTTAAGCTGAATGAAATATTTCAATTTAATATTGAGGGGATTATCTTTATAAAAAAGAAATGAAGTGAGTATTGAAATGCTAGGCCCATTTGAAGTGGGCAAGATTTAATTCATTTGGATATTGCTGAATTTTAAATACGCAGCTTCCAGTGTGTTTTCTTACAACCCTGCATCTTTCTCAAATTAAACTAATACGTACTGTTTTGGTGTTGAAGAAACTTTTTTTCCCAAAACAGTTTTTGAATAATATTTCCCATTTCTGATCATGAGAACTGTGGGGTAGGAGCTTCCCATGGTTCTCAGTAAGAAGCTGCTGTGCTGGAACCTGTGCTGCTTGCATAGAAAATGCAGTCACAGAGCCAGAGTGACTGAAATACTATTCTGGATGAAGTCTATGGTGATATTAAATTCTGTACTATGATTTCAAGTTACATAGTGGCTATTTTAATAAATAGTCAATATTCAGTCCCACATAAGCAGAAGACCTGGTGTGTTGAGGTTCATTTCGTGGTATTTTGTGACAGTCTAGCAATAACTTTAACCTGTGTTTAGCAAGAAAGGTGCATTGGTGGTTTTCTGCTCACCTATTCCTAGAGCTCTGAGCTCTGAATTAAGTTGTTGAGTGAAAGACAGTTTTATTAAGAAAAGTTACCCTTGAACAGGAAGCTTCTTTCAGTCCCTTCCTGGGACACTGACAGGGTGTTTATCTGTTCTCAGTTAAATCAGTCTTGCCCATTCTGAAAACGGCAGCAGGATTTGCTGCTCCAGATGCTCTCATTTACTGGAATCTACTGATTTAGAGCATTTTATTGACTTCCACAGGTTTTTACTCTGCTTTCTTGTTGAAAAACAACTTCTCTTGGGTTGCTTTCTTCTAACATCCCAGTTTGGGAGTTTGCTTCAAAAGTGCTTGCTTTAGTTTAGCGCTTTTTGAAGCATTATAAATTACATAATAAGAATCTTGTCATTTTAGTTCTGACGGGCTGCATCTGTTCTCTGGTATGATTTTGAATATACATGTGTATGATTTTCTGTAGTTTGAAACTAGAACATGTAATGTCTGTGTCCCACTGCCATTCGATCAGGTAAACAAATGCTGTTTTATCTTAGGAACTGGGTATGTCATGCTGATATGAAGAGGAAAGAGTGTAGATGGGTCTCATCTCTCTTTGCATAGTACTAGCATTTTCTGTGAAGACGATCATGATGATCATGATAAAGACTCCTGGCCTTTAAGAAGTATGAAAACGGTTTAAAAAATTATCCCTTGTTTTGCAATGTTTTCCTTGAGGCTGCATAGGACACTGAAAACTTCCTAAAATCCTGCAGCCATTCAAAGAGTAAGTTGTCTCATTTTGTGTAGTCACTACTGGGCTTGAATGCTTTATTTTGGGGTTTTAATTTTTTTAAATTTCCTGCAAATGTTCTCTAGTTACGTGCTGAAGCTTAAAAAATCCCCACCTTTACAAACGAGAGTGCCAAGAGAATTTTATTCCTCTATTTGCCTGTATTACTCATGGTCCTTTTGGAAAATGGAGAAGCTTCCTTTGGACTTGAGAATGACTTGGCCCGTTTTGCCCTAGTGACACCTTTTCAAGAAACAGTATGGAAAGATATCTGGCCACCCAACATATGTCAGCAGCACGTTCTGCCAAAATGTGATGTGAGCTATATGCAAACATCCTCCTCTTTGTGCGCCAAGCTGTGCTGACAGTTGTGTTTCCTCTGTGACAGGAATCCACCTCCAGATTTTGCTGTGGAATTGTGCAGTTCTGCATGATGTTTGAATACTGGACTGTGCTTTTAACCATTTTCAGTCTTTGTTTCATGTGATAATGTTCACATAATGTTCTTTTACCTTTGGCTTCTCTTAGCAATGAGTCACTAAAATAATTCTATGTTACTTGCAAAAAGCAAGCCTTTATCTACCGCAGAGGAAATATTTTCAAAATACATCATTCAGTATTTTACTTGTGTGGAAAAATTGATGTTATATGGAAATATACTGTTTAGAGGAGGTCTTAGAATTTAAGCATTAGTCTGTAGTTTATATGCTAATTTGAAGTACGATATGGGTAGAGAAGAGGAAGTAAGAAAGCCTAATGATTCTGCCAGGATATCCCTTAAGTCCCTTCACTTCTCTGTGGTTTCTGGAGTAGCATTCAGTTTTAAATCTAGCGCACCTTTCAGAACAAGCCCTTCTGCAGCATGTTATTGCAAAAGTTGTGCTTAAAGCATAGAAAAACATAGAGTTCTGAGGAATCACAATTTCAAGGGAAAAACCAGCATCCAACATCCCCCTTCTGCTTTTCCCTTCTTCCTTGTCCCTACCTGTGAAAAGCAACTCAACTGCAGGAATTTCCTGCTATGGTTAGGACAAATGTTGTTCAAATTGTTTGCTGTCACTAAAATGGATGTCTTTAGATTTTTGTTGCTGGAGTTTGCCTGTCAGGTTCAAGGTGGTGTAGTTGACCCCATAATGCTACTAACGATGCAGCAAGTTTCACAATGGTGAAGTGGCAATCTCAAAGGGCAGGTTACTGGCCTCCTATCCAGAACCACTGTACGTGTTTGAAAAAGACCCGAATAGAAGCTTTTAGGCAGCCATTTGATAATACAGTCACTTTTTGAAAGACAGTGCTTTTTCTGCAGTCTAATCTACTGACCTTCTTTTCCCCCCTTTCGTTTTCAGTGAACTAAATTAGCATTCAAGAAAGAAACGTTAATATTTTTGGTGTGGCACTTGAACTTTTGAAGTACTGTGCAGGGTCTTGGATTTTCACAGAGGTCAGTAAACAGATGTTACCACTGTTCACGTGATGGCCCGGAGCTGGTGAATTGAGAGACGTGTCTGCTCGCTGAAAAAACAAGTCTGGGTCAGTAGGCAGTGAAGCTAGGTCTGTGGTGGAGTAGTTTTCAGGTATGTTTTGGGGAAGATCTCCCTCTTTAGATCTTGCTGTTCTAAAGGTTATCATCAGTGAGTAACTTGCCTAGCACTACATAATTTTTAAAGAAACATTATGAAAATATTGTGGGGGTATTAGTTATGTGTCAGGATTTATAGGTTAGGAAACAGACGTTCAGCACAATGGGTATGACTGGGGACAAGGACCTCACGCAGACTGGACCCTCCTGATTTTATTTGACTCTAATATATTGATATACACTGCTCTGAAACATTCCCTGCTTTGGAGTCCACTCGGTCCTCTACACGCTGAGGGCAGCCCATTGTCCTTCTGCGAGCTGCATCTTGATTTCTGTACTTGTCTTCTCGCTGCACTGTATCTTCAGGGCAACAGTCGGGCATTTCCAAATGCATTTGGAAATCGGTCTTAAGCTAACCTGAATGGATGACGCTGATTTTATTAATTCAGCAGGCCCAAAATACTCTTAGACTGGTCGCTCCTTTTCTGAGATCCTTATGTGTCAAGTGCTAAAAGGCAGGGCAGGACTTAGCTCCTAGTGTTGTGCAGTACTCTTTGGTTTGAATGGCAGTCAATAGCATCTCTGTTCCTGGAACTGTGAAGGGAAATGTTTAGTTCCAGGTGCCTTGAAATGCAGAAACATTTGTTTTGAGTCCCTCGGTGGGCTGTTGGCCAAGTTCAGCAGCGGGTAATCTATGCACCAGCAGATATTGCCTGCATCAGAGGGCATTTCTTTGCTCTGCAGGACAAGTCAAGAGAAGACTAGAAGAATATTCGGTCAACCCAGCAAAACAAAACCAGAGCGATTCCACATCAGATGACTGATATGCGGGTCTTGACTCAGAACCCATTAACTTGACAGAAAGCTTTCAATCCATTCATTTTGGCTTTAGATAAGTCCCATGGAGAGATAACTAGTGCACTCTTGCCATAGGGAAGCTCTGTTTATAATACTACTAAAAAGGATGATTCTTTTGTATTGTCAGAGAATGCTGCACTAATGCGGATAAGGTAGCTTCTCACTGTATCCCTGCAAGGCTGATAAGTCTTTAATTGCTGTTTTGGAAAAGAGGAAGCTGAGGCACTGAGAAGTGGAGCATCTTGCCCAAATTCATGCTGAGACAGTGGCAGCATTGGAGAGTCTAGTAAAAAGAGTCGGAGAAATTAGACGTGAGAAAAACACAGACTTCTACCAACAAGGATTGAGCAAACAGTGAGGTTTATTTTCATAGGTATTGTCATTTTCACAAGAAACAATAGCAGTTCATTGAAGCACAGTGAGCATGGGCCCTGAATAGCCACAGGACCTGCATGTTATAAGTCTTCCTCTTTCCATGCAGTTTTGTACCATCTTTTGTTACTTTGGAGTTGAATTGTTTCCCAGTCCTCTAATTTTAAATGCCGTGTTCCATCCTTTTGTTCCTGACTTCACCTTCATTTACTGGGTTTAACTGCAACATTTTTTACATTCCTTCCTTTAAAAAAAAGCCGTTGGAAAACTGCATATTATTTGCTCCTAAGTGCTTTCAATCTGAGGGAAAAATGTAGTAAAAATGTAATACTTCTAGTGATTCAAATTCCTCACTGGTAAATAGTTTAATTAAAGATGTTTGTGCTTTCCTGTGCTCTAGGCATGGAAGTGTTACTAATTTGTCCGGAGTAGTTGGTAATCCTTTCAAGTCCTGTTGACACATTGATTTTCTGTAACTTTATTAATACTAAAATTCATTAAACAGCTGACCACAAATCATGCGGATAGTTGCATTTTTGACTTAGGCATAATTAGCATTTTTACATGATTTCTTAGCTGCAGCCTTTTGTGGTTTTGTACAAAAATTTAGTATTTCAAATTGTTTTGCATATGCACGTTCATGCTTATGCATAAACTTAAGCATTAAATCATGCTTAAAAATAAAAATATTGATTTATTACTGGTTCAAGATCCACGAATGAAGCTGTCTATCTAAAGAACAAGGAAGGGCAAGCCTTTCCATGTCACCTGGTCAGTATTTGTTCTGAGGTCTCTTATGGCAGAATTTCTCCCTGCTACAATAGGACTAAATTTGTTTTTAGGGCCCACAAATTTTTGGTTCCTCAATCTAGCAATTAGTACAAGCAGCCTGTGAGGCGAGAGGTGGAATGAGAGCCACCACGCTAATTTCTTACTGGGAACGTGCTATCTTGAAAACATGCAGCAGCTGCAGGATCCATGTCAGTGGCTGGAAGCAAAACGCTCTCATGGTTTAGTCAGCTGCTTCCACAGTAAGTGTCAACGCCTTCAGGAGTGTAACTTGCTCTTGAGAAAGAGTTCACTCGACCAAGTTCTGATTTTTTTTTGGGAGCTTAAACAGCTAGGGTTTGTCACCTTCTTTGTCCAGACAAGCAAAAATTTCCCCCATGCTGTATTCTGTTTGTAGAAACCGTTTGTAACAAACTCTTTGTTCTTCAGACACAGAAATGAATTCTTC
>JAOXNO010000041.1:63479720-63499595 GCA_028565335.1 Limnodromus scolopaceus | reverse complement strand
TCTTTCAGCAGCTTACCATCTGCAATGTAATTTCTTGTTTGATGTATGCATCTTGTTTCTAATTGCCCTGGTTTGCTGGGGGAGATTCCTCCTGTGTTTTGAGAATAATGCTTCCTTTTATTCAGTCTATTTAAAAGCTATCCCTTTTGTTTCACCAGAACTTCTGATGAGCTGAAATCCTGATTTGACTAAGTCCACACTTCTTCCTAAACTCAACTTTTTAATCTCTCATTTTTAAAGCCTTAGTTACTACATAGATATTTGAATCCTGCAACAAAGCGTTGCTTCTTTTTAAAAGTATTTGGAGAAAACTCCTTTTGGAGTTTTCAAAGGCCATAGCTTAACTGTTGCCAGGTAGCTAACTAATTATCCATTAGGGCAGGTATTCTATACAAATGGCCTCTGTGTTAATGAAGAGTGGTAGCATTTGATGACCTTGCTATTCTCTAAGTGAGTTGTCTCTCTATTGTAAGTCTCTTGGTGTATACAAACGTTTGCTGTATTTGTGGTTACATACCCTAGAAGCAGACTGTCATCTCAACAATTTAGAGATCGGCTTAGATTTCCTGTCAATGTTGTAAAAATAAGAATAAATAGAAAGAGTCGGAATCGTTGCACAATGTTTTCCAAAGATGAATGTTTCATTATTCAAGTGTGAAGGCTTTGAGGAACTAATGGAAGAAAATCCTTACAATAAGCAAATAGTTTCCGTCTTGTAAGCAAGTTTAAATTGGGGCCTTCTCTTGTAATGAGAAGTGAGAGTAGCTCTGGTGAAAGACCATTTAATGGGATATGCCTCCAGTAATTGCATTCCAGTGGCAGTCCTCTTCCAAAGAGCGTCCTTAAAGAAAATGAAGATAAAATGGTTAACACTTTTACTGAAAAATAAATCCTGTGTCAAACGTGCCTTTTAGAAATTATAAGTTTGAAATCCATTGTAGGATTTGGAACTGTGCAAGGGAGAGCTTTCCTGATGTTACAGTTAATTATGACTCTTGACCAAAAGGTTCTTTGCATTACTCTGTGTTGTTTGCTATATATTTTCAATCTATGGTTCTAACGTTCTATTAAATACTTTAGACAAAGCGTACAACAGTACAAATGCTTGAGATATTCCAAGCATTTACAGAAAAGAAAAAAAAAATAAAGAGAAAGCTAAAGCCAAGTAGATCCTGCCTCTAGAGCCCATAAAAATCCAGTAATGGTGCTGTCTCTTTCAGCATGGGAAAGCAGAAGCATCCTATAAATTCTATAGTACCTCTGGAAAATGATTTAAAAAAATATACACACAAAATATAAGCTAAGACCATCTTCCTTTTGTATAATGAATAGAAAAAGATCTTATTGAAAAGATATCTTTATTAAAAAATGTGGGTCTTTATAATACCCAAAAGTTCAAGAGTGTAGAAATATGGGATTTTTTTATTACTGCCATTTCTTCTGATGCTAATTTAGAGCTGCCTAGAACCTTTCACAAACACTACATTTTATGTACACATGAGTGGAGAAAATTTGTATTTACCTATAATTGTATATTTATACATTTAGGTATTTGTGCATCTGTATTTGTAAATACGTGACAGATAAATCCTTTTTTACTTTGCATGTGTTCTGAATTATTTTTATGTGGTTGTTTTTACTTACAAACAGCTTTGCAGTGTGGTGTGGGTGTCTTTATGCAGAGTACATTACCTCAGGCAGACAAAATCTTTGGGTGGCACCCTCTCCCCTGCCCCCAGTGCTTTTCCTACTGCATTCTTCCAATTCTTTAGTTTAGCCAAGAACAGAAGGTATTTTTCAAGTATCACAACAAAAGGTAGTTATGTGACTCCTCAGAAAGATTAAGGTAGAAAATTGAGGATCTGGAAGATCTGAAATAGGGGTGCCTGAAGGTTGCTGACTTTTTTTGGTCTTGTTTGAATATCCCTGTTTGTACTTCAGACTGAAGCCATCAGCCATCAGCAGGCCACCATAGGAATGGTGGAGCAGCTGGAACCCTTGCTCCTTTGAGGTGCCCAGGAGCTGCTACAACCTGCAGATGCTTTAACTTAACTTCATTAGCCTAAACAGGTCCCTGTGTTTTGAAGAAAGCTGAAAGTCTGTTTAACGTTTAAGCGAGTGGCTTCACAGCTGAAATGCATCATGATTGATTATTCTGCTGTTGCTGAAGGTGTAGCTAGTACAGCTATTAGCAGAAGCTTGACCTTTTCTAGGGCATGTTCTGTTAGCAGACATGGAGTGCAGTTGTGTTCCTGGTCTTCTGCTGCCTCAGGTATTATTCAGCTGTTGTTTTTTCCATAGGTAGACAGTAGCTGTTGGCTGCTGATGTTGCAGATGTTGGTGTGCTGTTTGCTTGGTTGGGGTCCATCTGCTTTGAGCACGCCGGCGCAGGGGGATGCAGTGCGGTCTCATCGCTCTCTGTGGCAGTAATTGTGCTTGTTTCAGCAGTTTCTTACGCAGTTCATGTTATTGGGACTTTCACAGGAAATGGTCTGTGTTTTCCCATTGTATGGTAATAGTTTCTTCTCTGGGATTTCAGGAAAAAGGAGATACTGTGTTTGCGCTAATATTAATGTGCTTACAGACCAGCCTGTGTGTTGGTATGAGGTGGTTTTCTGCGACTTGTAGGACACATTGGTACTTCTTGTAACAGAATGTGCAACTAACCATCTCCTTGAAACTATTTTCTGGTGAATTAACTTTGCTTTTTATGTGACTGTTATCTCTATAAAGCTATGTAATATTGAAACAAATTCTGTCAGACAGATCCAAAGTATTCTAATCGTCAAGATAAACTTATTTTTATTAGGTTGCCTGTGACCAAAGGCGAGGGAACTGCAATACTTCTCTTAAAGTACTGCACGTGTGCCATTGTGTAACACTACCCACATAGAAACATTAGTGTCCCCAGACCTGCAGTGCCATCAGAGTGGACTTCTGTTCAAGTTGATGCAATTTCAGTTGCCTGAGGCAAGCAGTTAACCTGGGTTGACTTTCCAGTGGCAGCTTTTTCAAATAGTTTTCTGTAGAGAATTTGTTGTAAAGGTCTTAGTTCTTCAAAACTGAAGCATTGTTTAATGTACGCATCGAGGACACCCACAGTTGATACATGTCACGATTCCAGAGAGTCATACAACACAGGGGGCAGAGATATGTTTTTGTAAAAGGAGGCCTGATTTCTTACCAGTGATCTTTGCAGTGCTTTTGGAGGCTGATGGCCATCCTCAGATAAAGGCTGAGGAAAGAATGAACTTCATAGTTGCTGCTTCCCAAGCCGTCCCGGTTCAGTTGTGAACCCAGATAATAAGAGGATTTTGGAAAAACTCAAGAAAGCCTTTGGAAATTCTAGAAGGTTTTTATCCAGAAGGAAAATGTTAGGTTTAAATGTGTAGTTTCATGGCCAGGAAACAGGGACAGGGGAGTTGAACCTTCAGACATGATGTGCCTTTTTATATCTCATCTCTGCTTGTGGGAAAAATAAATTAAGTTGAAGGTAAACCAGCAGTTGATAATTGATTCTTTTTTTTTTTTTTTTTTGCAATAAAAGATTGATATCCTGTAATTTTCTGTAAAATCTTTAGTACTTGAGGATTTCAGAAGAATCACAAATACTAGAAAAAAGAATAGAATCCTGTAATATCCTCATTTTATAGAGGGAAGCAGAGGTACAAAAAAGTGCCCGCTCTCTCAGCTTTACCACAGACAAAGCACAGAATAGAGGCGGCAATAACCAGGATTCTGGAGTAACAGAACACTAATGGTGAAGTTAATTGAAGTTAATAACTTGACTGCAAGCAAAGAACGGTGCTGCTGTTGTAACCGTTCTTCTGAAATGGTACCTGTTTCTTGAAAGGGTATTGATAATCCAGGGGAATGAGTAGTTGGGTCAGGGAATTGCACCCTTCAGTACTGTCCTTCTCAGCAAGCCTGGAAGTTCTTTTTGTCTTCAAGCATAAGCTCCTTTTGTGTATATTATAGAACAGATAGAAGTCACAGAGAGATGGATGATTTCAATCCAACCTAATGATGACAGTTTAGCTCCTGAGCGTGGCAGCGTATTTATTTATATCAACGTATGTATAGAAAAAAAAAATTACATTTGTTTTTGTCTTTTAGAGTCCCCTTTCTCGTGCTTCTCATTTTCAGTTGATAAGACTTCAAGATTTTTGTCTCAGCTCTCCCCTCTTTGGTGCTTTGGAATGATAGTTTGTGAATCCTTTCACTTGTTTCACAGTGTCCTTCTCTTCCAGTCTTTGCTTGCTCTCTAGTCAGATAGTATTTACGGTAACATTAAAGCAAAACCAAGTTGTGACTGATTTGCTTGAGTGGGGGATTTAGAAAGTGATGTGTGTAAGAAAGCGATGTTCTTTGCAAATTAGCCATAATCTCCTTTGAGTCTAAACAAAACGTGAGCCGACTTTCCATGCTCACTTCCCAGTGTGAACACCAGCTGCTCCGAAGGATGATCTCTTGCGAGGGAAAAGGAAACCTGAGACAGCTCACTACTGACAGAATCTTAAGGATTTTTCTATCTGGACTGAAAGATTTTTGTACCTTGACAGAAAATCAATGCTTTCTCATTCTTATTAGGCCTGTAGTAACATCATCTATAGACATGTCTACGCCAGGGAAAACTTCATTTAACGTTCCCATCATTGCAGCCATACTGCTGCTAAGAAATCTTGGGATTCCTCATGCAGACGAGGTTCCCTTAGTCCTCCTTGCGCTAGCAGCATGAGGCTGTCTCATGAAGGGCAGGTTCCCGTGGTCAGATTTGTGCTAACTCTTCAAGTTACACAAGCTTAGGAAAAACTGACCTCTTTTTTGAAGTATGACTGTGGGGAAAGCAGCTTTGTCGGTGCTAAATCTTTCAATATTGCCAGCATCTGTACATCTGGAGGAGAGGTAAATACAATTATTTACATTGTCAAAGCCCTAGAACAACATAACAGAATATAATCCCTTGTGTATTTTGGCAAAACATGTATTTTACCACTGGGAAATCTTTTGTTTCTATTTGAAGTGCCGAGAAGGTAATCAACTAATTTTGGCAATTATTTGAGTAGGAATGTTCTTGTGTGTACCTGAGCCCGTCACGCAGGCATTCTTATTATAGTTTGAATACCAGCACATGAAAGCTAATGGCAATAATTAATAAAAGTAGAACGAGGATGGAGAGGGTGTTTCTTTTAAAGGAAAGCATCGTTCAACTTTAACTGCCTGCTGAGCGCTTCCTTGGAGGGTAGCTCAATGCTTTTTGTGCCTGACCCAGCAGCCTGAGCACCATGAGACTGGAGTGGCAGGAATCAGGCTGCGGTGCGGTTTCTTCAAAGATGAAGGAGAGAACAGGCAGCCCTTGAAGAAGCGTAAGCATTCAGGATATGTAAGGCGCCTGAAAATGGGCGAGGAGCTGAAGTGAATTACTAAGCGGAGCAAGGGACCAACATGAACTAACAAGTACAAACGTAAGCCTGAGCTTATCAGCTGAAGCCAAGCACATTTGAGTGTGTGTGTGAGAGTTTCTTGCTAAAAGCAGAGCGAGCGAGTGATATATCACTTTGATGCTCTTTAAAAGAAAATGGTTGCAATCCATATAATTTTCCTGTCAAACATATTTGAAGAATAGAAAACGCGTTGGATATACGTTCTGCAGGTAGTTAGCTTATCAAGGGTATTCCCGAGGTATTTGGTTTGCAGGGTTCCTTGGAATCCGCCATTCAAATCTACAGGTCTTGAGTTCTCCTGGAATTGGCTGTCAGTCTGTACTATGGGAAAGCGAGGGCATTGCAGAGGTTAACTTTAGCCTCTCAAAGACTATCATGGTGGTGCTCTCAATGGAGAGGCTTTTCCAAAGGGCTCAATTCAGAGTCTGTATGAATGAGTGTTTTGCTCATGTTTTAGAGGCGCTGCCTCTCTCTGTGATCTGTAAAATGCTCAATTTAGTCTGTAGTCCTTTGAACACCCCTTATTCACTGCTATATTTCAGCAAATCCTTAAGTTCAGAAAGGGATACCTTTTACCTCTCAGTTTATGGATACTAGCCTGATGATTGCAGATGCATAAATGAAGACTGCTGAGAAGGGTTCCAGATACTGATTTTTTTTTTTTTATTATGTCTGTTGTCTCCTTTGTATGTTTTTAAGAAACTTCATTGCATCCTCTTGATTCCACTGAACAAAACTGTAAATCCCCCCATGCAAAAGTGTGAAGTGTTCAGGTTTTCTTTTTGTAATCCTACTGGCTGAGGGAAGCTCCTAATAATTGCAGGAAGAAGCGAGAAACTTCAGGGTCAGGTAGCTGGCTACCTCTAACGGATGCTTTTCTAAAACAAAATGTAGCAGGAGAGTAAAGTGCAGGAGCTGCAGCAAATTAAGCTCAGTGGCAGCAGTTAGAGTTGCAGGATGAAAGCAAAATACGGCCCGTTTTTCTGGGAGTCTCTTTGGGGTTCGATCGTATGAATGGTGCTCTAAAAATGTGAAATGTTGTCACCTGCTATTAGAGAGAGTCAGCTCAGCATGCATGAGAGAAGCGGCTGTGACAACTGAACTGTGTATTTAAAGAGCGTGCTGTTAAGGCCCCTCTTGTGTTCACTTACCTTGTATTTATGCTTATTACTGTTGGAGACGGACAGTGATATAAAGGTTAGTCGTCACAGTGGATATTTTTCTGTGATACTTTTCTTCATGGATTTTTGTCGTAGCCGTGCTTTGCCTTCTCACCAATTCTTTTTTTTTTTTTTCCTGTTTTTGTACTTAAATAATCTACTGTCACCGTGGACATGTTGTTGAGTCTCATAATTGAAGCAAACCTGTAGGTGACTCCCACACCAAAACCAAAGCATTGAGCCGTTGTGGCAACCTTGGTTTTCCACTTGGTTTTCAAATGCCACTTCACCACGCTGAAAAGCTCACTGTCTCTCTTGTAATTTTTTTTTTAATTATTACTTTTTTTCCCCCTTGTAGAGCATGATGAGTGTGGCAGTGGACAGCATAACTGTGATGAGAATGCAATCTGTACTAACACTGTCAGGGGACACAGCTGCACCTGCAAACCCGGCTACGTGGGGAACGGGACCATCTGCCGAGGTAAGTCTGTTCCTCCAGCAACGCTGTAAAAGTGGCAGACTCTATTAATATTTTCTGACAGTCACCTACGTTCTGGTAACTTGTGATGGCTGGATTCTGTCAATGATTCACTGTAAGATTTATCATCTGGGAAATGGAGTATGCATGGAGATGATGGGAATTGATTTGTGCATAAGTTCTCAAGAAGAAAATATTTTTGGAATGCTAGGAGACACTGCTTTTCATTTCTGTCACGGAATACTGTCATTGGAGCTACTATCATTTGGCTTTTAAGTCGTGTTCATTGTTTTATAACCTGTGGATGGTATGTGCTATCACCTTTGGCTTTTAAAAATGAGTCAGATGCTTTTTGACTTAGGATAATTGTGTTTTATGCTAACATCATATGGTTGTTTTTTTGACTACTGGCATAAGAATAGGAATTTTAGGGTGGGTTGGTTTTTTTTTAAATCTTTACCTTTGAAATGTGTATTTTGAAGATTTCTCTGTTACGTAAGCAAGAAATGCAGATAGTCAGCCATGCTTTCTGTGAAGTGGTAGGTCATTTATTTAGGGTGTGTTTTTGATTTTGTTTCTGTAGAGAAAGAAGCAAATAGGTTATATAAAAAGAGAGGAGGGCATATATTTACTGGCTGGCTCAGTGAGGGCTGTGTCATGAAGTACTATTGAGCTGTACCTGGTGCATTTATGAATTACATTTCTCTCATAAAAGCTATTTTTTGTCTTGTCTGGGAGTGCATACTTTCTGACTTTCTAAACAGACTTGCAGTAATAGAAAACTAACTTTATTTTTTTGAAATGATAACTATTGAAATAGGGGAATGTACAGGATAAAATATTCTGTGCTTAGTTGGGGGCACAAGAGACTGAATATTCATTTTCCAGAATGTTGAGAATTGGCCAAGCAACTCCTTTAAAGGAGAAGAAAAATTGATGTCATTCTTGATTCCAGCTAAAGTTCTTCACTGAGATTAGCCTGTCAACTGCTGAATTAGCATATACCATCTTATTGCTTTTTGATATGCCTTTCTTTGGTACTGTCCATGTACACAAGAGCATCACTGTATTTAAATCACCGTAAATGGTTAGTAAAGATTTAAGAAGGAAAGTGTTATGAAAATGGTGGGCAAGTTAAACCATGGTCTGTCTCTATTGAATGTCAATAGGTGATACTGGGGAGAAACTCACTGTAGTATGTTTTCAGTCTCTGATGGCAAGGAGTGTAAACTGCAGTGTAGACAACTAGAGTTTCAGGGAAATCTGAATGAACAGCCTCTCTGACTGTGATATTTTGTTTTTCGGAGGATAACACAAGAAGACACAAACCCTTAATCATATTTCTTTGAAGCAGGGATGTTTGGATTAGTTCATAAAACCTGTGTTTTCCCGCTGGTTTTCTTTGTTTGCACACCTGGATATTTGGGTTAATGTGCCAAAACCTCAAAACGAAACTCCTACTGCGTGTTTATTAATCCAGTAATGTTGAAGTAATGAAATTGCACTGGAGAAATGCAATAATGTTTTTAATCTCAAAGTGCTGTTGAAGTCTGAGTTGTGGATAAAATATACATTGCCCAGGTCTTTTAGTATGTCTTAAATTGCACATGTGAATGTAGTTACAGTTGCCTTTTTGAGATCGGTTTACGTGGAAATAGAGGAAACTAAGTGCGTTCTTCTATTCTAACTGGGAAGCATAAATTGAAAAAAGCTCTGGAGATTATATAAAGGGGTTTGCATTCTGATAATTATTAACGTCACTATGAATAAGAATAATCTGGGAGTGCATGGAGTAGTTACTGCTGCACGTCAGCTAATCATAGAATCGTGTGCATTTTAGTAAATAATAAAACTCTCAAAGTAGTGGTCTGAGTTTCCCAGCCTATGGCTCTGTGGTCACTTGAGGTTTTTGCAAGTTTGGACTGCTAATTTCAGAAATGTTCCCATTCTTCCCATGGTAGCACCAAACCCACCGCTTTTGCCTCTTTTTTCACTGAGTTTAACAGTGATACGTTATCAGTTACCAGTCGCAGAGGTTTCCTTGCACAAATGCTCGAATTGGCACAAGGAAAGAGGCGTGAACATGTCAGGACAACTATAAACTGCTTATGTTGTCTTGTAGTAATTTTGGGGCTTTGTCTTCAGATGATGTAGACTGGAAAAAAATAGCTATAAACCAAGGTGATAAGCTTAATGTAACACGGTCTGAAGATAGGATAAACGTTTCTCTTCTCCCTGAGTCATCTGTGAGTGCTTTATAAATGTTTACATCTTGTATATGTTTGCATACACAAAACAATTCTTCCAACTACTACTGAAATAACATATCTCTGTAGTTCAATAAGAAATTTTACTCCTATTGTCCAGCAAAAGCATAAATAAAAAAATTATAATTTTATGATGAGGGAAAAGGACTGCCTTTGTTCGGGATTCTACAATCTCTTTCAACAATCTGTTTTAGCAATGATACATAAAATAAAATCAGAGTAATTTTCCTCTTTGACTCTACTGGATAACATTGTGATACTCTTTATAAAAATCCCAGAATAATGTTATTTGTATTTTAGAAAAGAAGGCGTATGTGTAGTTAAATTAAATTGCATGGTGAACTACTGGTAAATATAACGAAATTACTCTGGCAGGAATTTGTGATGTTTGCATTTTTTGTGAAAGGTGTGGAGAAATAAAAAGGGCAGAAATAACCTGGGTATGAATATTATGATTGCTGGGGATTTAGAAATAAAAACAAAAAACAAATGTTGAAGAGGAAAGCAAATATTTTTCTTAAAAAAATCTGTATAATTAGACTGTCAGTTCTTGAGTAGAAGCATAAATTTCATGTATAAGGAATTCCTTTACTGTAAGTGTGGTCGACTAGACTGTAATTAAGGACTGGATTGTGTCAAACTAGATGTGGAACCTGTCACGAAGGAAGGCGGTGGAAAAGGGCGCAGACTGAGACCAAATGCACTTCTGCATTAAAATAGATACTGCCATAGTTTAAATGACATAAAACCAGAAAGACAAGTGGAGATGAATACAAGAAAATCTTTATAAATACATAGTTACCAATATATAGACCATATAATAGAGACAAATAAGGTTTATTTCCTAGGGGTGCTCTCATTTTCACTTTAAGAAGTGAGCTTTAGCACCTCAGAAAGACACTGAAATTTGGGCAATAGATCAAAAGAGAATGAGGCTGAGGTGAGCTGAAATGACAAGGCAGGACAGCGCTGTGACCCCACCGTTAGTAAATTTGACAGAATACATGTAGATGACATTTTAGGATTTCTTCAGAAAATGAAAATTAAAATAGGGAGATCCTCGCTGAAAGAAATTACAGCACTAAAGGCAGAAGACAGAGGTATAACTTGTTGACTAGAGAGAGATTCTTAATCTAGAGATTTGTTGAGTTGCCCTTTTCTCTGAAGGTGACTGAAAAAATCAAAAGAACGAAGAGTGACTTGGGAAATAGAAACTGTATGGAGGTAATGGAAGGCTCATACCACACCTGTTTACTTGTATTCTGTAAGTGAATTCTTGAATTCATGGGTGAGGTTGGAATGAGGACAACTGGAGCAATTTCACTAGATTTCAGGATAGGATTTAGTAGTGCAGTGGAAAGGTAATTAACTAAGGGTAGCAGGGAAAGGGGATAAAAATTGGTTGCGCGACTGAATGTTCCAGCAAAAAAAAAAAGTAAATAATAAAGGTGTGGTGGGCAAATGAGTACATGGCACTTTGCAGTGTGCTTGTCAGGGTGGACCTTGTGGGAAATCAGTTTTCAGTCACAATGGTTAGATGAAAGAAGTCTTAGTTTCCTAGGACAACCAGGTTTATGAATAACCTGTCACCTGTAGACAGGGTTGCGCGTGCGAGAGTGAAACGCTGTCAGGTCTAAAATGAGTAAAACCCACTGTCGTGACTCTAGGTGAAGAGTCAGGAATATTGAATTCAGAAATAAATACCATATTTAGACTATAGATGCTCTTGATCTGTGTACTGCTGCAGTGTTTCTGTGTGAAATCTTGGCAGGGCTTGAATCTGGGAGGCTGGAAAATCTACACGGGGCAAATGTCTTTCTCTGCTCTTTGCCTTGGTAAGTTCTAGTTCCAGTTCCACTTGGCAGCCTTGCACCGGATGCTGTGGAAATGACATGTTGAAGTGGGATGTGCCATTTGTTAAAAAGCAAAGAGCCTCGTGCTCCACTATGTACTTTATCTTAGCGAGGTGGAAGCTAGAGAATAGTTGCTGTGGGATGTACAGTCCTACAGTGTAGAAGTTTAGTATGGAGTTTGTGCCTTGTACCATAGACTGAAGTCAAAGAAAGGCGCCGAGGTATATTGGAACATCAGCAGGTTTCCTAAAAGAATTGATGACGTTTGGGATTAAACGCCTTAAAAGAAAAAACCAGAATCATAGAATCATAGAATGGTTTGGGTTGGAAGGGACCTTAAAGATCATTGAGTTCCAACCCCCCTGCCATGGGCAGGGGCACCTCCCACTAGACCAAGTTGCTCAAAGCCCCATCCAGCCTGGTCTCGAACACTTCCAGGGATGGAGCATCCACAACTTCCCTGGGCAACCCCACCCACCAGATTTTGTAGGGGCTACAGATCTGACTTTTCAGCATGAACAGTGTAGAAGTCACCATCAAGGTTTTGTTGGAATCAATTGTTTTCTTTTGTACAAGGAGCCCTAGATGTAGCCTACAAGCCTTGTCCTGGCTCTTAGTATTTTGTTCCAAATGTTTGTTTTAATGTATAAATTCTGCCCATAGAAGTCGTTCTACATTATCAGAAAAATAGAAGTGTCCTTGAATATGCTCAGATGGTAAACGGGGACAGTTCTTTTGAAACACAGATAAGATCTGTTAGCTAATCTTTCTTCCATGTATCTCTGTAGTGGGGAATGAACAGAAGTCTAGCAGTTAAAAAGTGCAAATGTTTTTCATTGTACATGTATATTTTACTTGTTATAGTCTGTCTAACAGGTATATTTAGGGTGCTATTAATATCTCATTTAGTGGTTTCAACTGAGGTGTGGATTTATTAGAATGATTAAATGAGGTGGATTTAGTTACAGCCATAAACCTTAAAGCAAATTGTGCATTATGACTGACGCCTGGGCAGAGAAACACCAGGTATTGCAAAATAAAAATCAAAACAGTGTTTATTCTAATTAGTATTCAGGTTATAGAATGGTTTATTTCTGACAGACTATAGAATGTGATATTTTTCCCCCCCCTCTTGTTATATCCTTTAGCAGCATTTCACAGGAGATACTTAAGGGATTGCAACTCAGTGTATGGTGGAGTCTTAAAGATGAAAGCCATTATTCTGAAATGGCTCACTTCTTCTGGTGTAACCTGGAAGTCCACATTACTTTCTTAATTGTACTGTGGTTCTTTGTATATATTTGCCTTGGAAGTTGTATTTGGGAGTGTAGTTGTTACTGATGAACTTACTGGTCACTTCACGAATAACTTTTTGGGAACCTGATATGAAAAGTAAACAGATTTCGAACAGATACTCTTCTCTGTTATAAATTAATGGGAATAATCATATGGAGTCTATCCATAATATGCTCAGAATGTTTACTGACGACCAGAATACATCACAGGCTTGAAAATTGCATCTGGTTGATGTAAATCAGTGAGTTGGCCTATTTTACACTGTTTTAATCACAAATTATAATTAGATGGACGTGGTTTTTTAACAAACGTCAGTCTGAGAGATTTCTGTCATTGCAGTTTTCTTCTTTGTTTCCAAACAAGTATTTTTTACAGTAATTCTTAGTCTGAAATGTATTTTAATAATCTGAAAGATGTGCCCGTGAAAGCCATTGTATGTCTTCCAGTGTGTAGGCAGTATAGCGATGGTGTAGTTAAATAGATGACTAAAGACAAAGAAATTTTCATCTGCTATGAAACTTCTCCTACTATGAAAAATACTCAAGAGTATTTTTAGTAAGAGCTGAAAAAAGAAAAAAACAAAACCAAAAAAAACCCCTGTCTCTGGTTATTTTTGTGCTGGGTTTTCTGCTTTTTTTGTGTGTCCCTTTGACATCAGCAATGCTAAGGTAGATTAATCTCAGCAATGCGAGACAGATGTGCTGGTGTCTTGGTATCAAAGCATATCACATCACTGAAAGGGGACTAACTGCCACTTAGGTTTCTGTTTTTTGCATGTATGTGAGTCTGTTGGAGGTGGAGTTGAAAGCCTTTATGGACTATGGGAGTGCATTATGAATAATATGTAGGCCAAGACTAAAGTGGAAAGGAACAAACCCATCTTGCCCTATAGCCTTTGATTTTTGTAGCTGTAAGGCTTTCAATGGTCGCTATGCCTTATTATGGCTTTAATTGCTGTTTTGGTGTAATATTCACAAGTCTCGGGAAAGAATATGGGAGTTTTGACTCATGCTGAGATTCTCATCTTCATTCTTCACAGTCTTGAGCTTTGTGTAGTTCCTTACATCTAATAGATAGTGAACAAATCACTGCAAAAGCAGGTAAGTGCGTCCACGTGCATTTTGGTGTCACTTGGCGCATGTGGAAAATGCCCCGGCAAGTGTAAGGCACTGGATATCAAGACAGTATGACTAAAGCCACTAAATTCTATACAGTCCGAAATCCACCATATTAATTAAAAAAATAGAAGTTTTAATGTAAGAATCTTTGTATTTTTGTTCATGATTAGATAGTTATCAAGTATGGTACATTCATTACAATTGCTATGTTTGAGTTTTATAAACTCCCTTTGTAAAGCATTTGCCATATACTTCTTAACATCCTTCAGTTCTAACGTTGTTCTTGGCTTGATTTTGGACTGTAATGATTTAAAATAATTTTGGTGAGATGAAGAGGAGTTATGGTAACTTTTTCTTGTCCTTAAAACGTCATCGCCTAGATTTAGTTGTGCGAGATGTTGAAATGCAGGTGTAATTATTTTTGTAGTAAGAGCTAAGCTGTACGTATCCACTACCGCATTCCAATTTTACAGCCTCTCTAGAGGTACAATATTCCCTGTTGATTGGATCTTGTTCTGTGTGTGAGATTGTTCAAGATGATTTAGAATGCACATCAGTTATGGAAATAGATCGTTTAAAAACCATGATTAATGTAAGTTGTCAGAATCCAGAGCCTGATCTCTTTGCTGTCACAGATTGTCTCAGTGCTCTAGAATTACAGCTAATTTAAAGAGAGTGTAGTACTGCTTTGTGCTTGCTGAAGTGGTCTAGTCCAGAGCAACTGTCTGTATCTGTATAAAAGGAAGGAAACACTGTACTTACCTGAAATATTTTAAGTCTTAATCTGACAGGTTTTTCTGCTTGTAGGAGTAAGTCCAAAGGGCTCAGCAGACCTACTCATGAATGTTTATGAGGGTTTCTGGGTTCAGATTCTGAACCTGAGATTCTCTTGTTGGCTCAGTTGCTTATTGTCTCCTGCTGCTTTGCTTCATATTTGTTCGTTTAGAATCTGCAGTTCACTCTGGGTTCATGGTCCTATATAGCATGTACAAAAAAGAATTACAAGGTGATGGCAAGGTAGCAGGTATGTTCCCCACAATGTCCTGGGCAGTAAAACTTGGTTGTATAGGAACATGGGACTACTTCAATATTCATTGCTCTTTCTTTAAAAGGAGTAGTTAACAAAGGCAAAAATGAGAAGGTTTTGCTTTGTATTTAATCTCTGAACCATACCTTGTATTTATTTTCCACACTGTGTTCAAGGTCATCTCAATCACTAACTCCTTCTGGTTGCAGCAGCTGTATCACTTCCCAGATTTTTGTCACAGAACCCCTCGAGGAGCACAATCCATGGTCTCCTGAAGTCAAGAAGTTTTCTAATGTTACTGTAACGGTTCATTCATGTTACCCAAATTAGTACTTCTTTCTTTCTTCCTGTAGTATTGAAAATTAAAATTTGAAAAGAAATTATCGATTCTTGAGCCCACAAACACACCCCTCATTCGAAGAATTCACCCTCATTCGCTATGCTTTACTGCTTTTTTGACAGTAGAGCAATAGACTTCACGGTCAGCCATTTGGTCTGCAGTACTGTCTGCTTTTAACTTGTAATCCTTATGATGTGTGAAACCCAGCCTGTTTAGATCTGTGACTCTCCTGGCCTGCCCTGGGAGCTTGCCATGCAATTATTTGGAACAAAGTACTTATTTTCTGGTGGTGGGTGGGACAAAGCAGTTCAGTGAGAGCTTCTTGAAATATAGCACTGCACAAAGCCTATTGCAGCGTGGGCTTGACTCTTGTGCTGCAACAGGAGCAAAATAGCAACAGCAGCACAGAGCTCGCTCTCTTGTGAAATCAGTTACTGTGTGCAACCGTTTCAGGATTAATGTATATGGAACAGGCACGTTAAAAGGCAAGAGGACACCAAAACCATGAAATGCTTTCTATTCCCTGTAGAGCATAACCAAACAATACTGAAAACTGAATATAAATATCTTGCCCAAATGTAAAGTAAGAGTATTGCAGTTATGGTTTTTGGCAACAGGAGTACTGCACTGTCGCTCCAATGCAGAAAGTACTTCTTCACGCAGCACGTAATGAATCTGGAGAACCCTTGGTCCCAGTGTGGTGAGGAGGCTAGACAGACTGAAAAAGCTGCCGCACATCAGAAGAAAATCCCAACCTATGGGTGCACGAGCCTTGGTTTGCGGAAGGTCATGGGGAATACCTAGGAAGTGCCACCAGATCCTTGCCCTATTCTTTCCCTTGACATTCATTATGGGCTGTAGTCAGAGAGAGGATGCTGGGCTATAGTAGACCCTCTGGAATGACCTAGCTGATTTATTTTTACGTTCTTCCAGCTGAGATCATTATTAGAGCAATCCCTTTCAGGTAAGGATAATATTAGCCATTTATTTATGGTTTTTTTTTTTATTTTTACAAAGGGGGTCACTAAGATTTTCACAGGGGGTTTGTGGGGCTGTTCTTTACCATAGCAGTAGGATAGACTCCAGCCAGAAACCTTCTCTCAGACTCCTGTTCCTCTGCATTTCCCACACTGCAATAAACCCAAGTGAAAACATTAAGTGATTTGTCAAACGTGACACGTGCAATCAGTACGTGATCCAGGATTCAGACTCTCTTCCCATACTGATAGGCCTGTTCCGAAGCCATTGGGCTGTGATTTCTCCATAGTAACTATCAAAAGTATTTTAAAAATACTGAAGGAATTTTAAAACTAGCAATACCTTTTGGCTTTGGAAAACGAGAAGAAATTTTAAGACTCTAAAATCAAGCATTAAGGGGATATTTAAAGTTTAGGTCGTCTATTCAGCCTTAAGTCACTTGGCATCCGCTGCTGAAATACAGTCCTTACTGGTAAAATCATGGGTGTTGTGGGGATTTTTTGGTCCCCCTGCCTCGTTCAGTGCACAGTGTAGCCACATCATCAGTGAAGGGGATGAAGTCCTGAAAGTAGGTATTCAGTGTGTATTCTTGTTGATGTTTATTGTGTGACCCTATTACTATCAGATACTGTCCCAGTATCTGTACTGAATTTAGGATGTTACCAGGTCCTTCAGAAACCAATCTATGTTGTTCTTATCAAATGATGTCAGTGGAGTGAACACGTACCTTGGCTGCCTTTACGTTACCTCTCCAGTATCAGTGTCGTGTGGCAGTTTAGTTGTCCAGGTTTTCAGGAAGGGCTTGTGGTGCTCTCTTGTGTTTTCCCGTGACTTGAGGAGGATGATGTTACTCTTTGTGGTCTTGCCTTTGGAGGAGGATATGGAAAAAGGAGTTCATTTCCAGGTTCCCAGGCAAGTATGTTACAGTTGAGTTTCTACTTTGCAGCTCCTGCAGTTCTCATTATCTTCCCGTTCCCTCTGTTCCCCAGCTGTACCTTTCCTCTGTGGCTTTGTCCTCTCTTGCCTTGGTCTGGGTTGTGCACCATTGTGAAAATTGCTGAATGCTGGAAGAATATTAAGAGAGTGTGATTAAACATCTGCAAACGGAGATAACTCAGAGACCTGGCAGAAGGCATATCCTTCAAATCTCTGTGTTGGAGTGGGAGCCCAGGGACAGGGGAGAATCTAAAAAAAAAAAAAAAAAATAATCTACCTGTTACTTATTTTTGACAAATAAATGGATTTTTTGCTATAATGCTGCTTCTGGTAGATATCCAGCACAGGAAAAATGTAACAAATTATTTACTGGCTCGCATTCCTGAAAATGGTATTTTATAGTAAGGAAAACGGATTGCCCTGCATGTAGGTATTGCTTGCTTTGTTTGCACGAGTTACCTTAGTTGGCATGTTGGTTTTGGAGGTTGCGTTTATTTGTTGAGCACTGAAAATAGCAAATCTGGAAGCCATACGGGATGTTTGATGGGGTAATTTGCATATTTTTGTCTGGAAAGATTCTCCAGTTCAACTGTTTCACAGTGGTGCTGGTGTTTTAGCCTCTGCAACATGCTGGAAAGTTGAGGCACCCCTGTGTGTGTAAAGAGTTCTTATCTAAAGTGTTTAACGATAAAAATAATAAATGTGGCTACGCCAAGCGAGCATATGCTAAGTATAAGACTAATGGCAAGCTTAAACAGTATACTGTGAGTGGTACCTGAAAGAAATGCTGCAGTGAAAAAGAATCTATTCCAGAACCTACTAAAAAAACCAAATGGTGCTTTGAAGATTGCATCATCAAAATGAATTATAAGGTGAATTCAGTACACAAACTACAAGAAGAATGTGAATTAAAATAGCTCAGGACACATTAAGTGCAGAGGGAATTAGAAGTTAAAGTAAACCAAGTAGAGGTGGGAATTGAAGGGGTCCCACTTTTCAACATGATTTAAAATTCAGTCATCCAAGAGTACAAATGAACAATTTATATGTCATAAAAACTAAGAGTTTTTATTTAGATATTCCTGAAGGGCCAGAGCTATGACCTAAGTTGTTATTCTGCCGATGAATACTCAAGCATCTTAGTGTGTCACCTTGATGGGGCTTGCAGTTTTCTTTCTTTTTTTTTGTCTTTTTCTTTTTTTTTTTTTTAGTTATGTGCCTAAAGACGGGAATTGTCAGGCTGGATTTTTGAAGCTAAACTTCAAAACTGACTATATATATTTGAAGGCTACATGATACACAGGCCCATCAAGGTGGGCTTGAAATTGTAAAATGATGGAAAATTCGCAAGTGTACCTTTGTTGTTTAAAAAAAAAGCAAGCTATACACATCCATATCTTTGTGCACATCCATCTTATTCATCTTTCTCTGTAGCCCATTAATTATGTTGTAGCCTCAAGGGTATAAGTATATGCCTCCCATAGATTATGGGATGTATTTGCTGCCACTGATGAAGAGACTGGATGACTGTTCTCAACTGTGGCTTGTACTATTAAAATGTATCCACCCATTCCCTTGAGCATATGATTTCACAGTGTCTGATGGCTTTGCGAAGGAGCTGCTGTGAGTGGAAAGCCCTGGGATGGAATCAAATGGCAGTTGTGTGTGGAGCTACTAGAACACTTTCAGAGTTCAAGTAGGCAATATCCATTCCCCTGCATTAATTATAATGGTTTACGGATGCTCATTAATATGCCACTTTTATTACTGAGACACATGGTTGTACTGCTTTCCTGACACCTATTATTTCCTCCCTCTGAACACAACAAAGGAAACAATAGTCGTCTGACATTGCCATGACATCCGTTATTTCCCAATAAAAGATTGAGGTAATCAAATCAGTCCTGCATGCACAGCGCAGTATTCCCTTAGCCTTGGGAGAGAGACAAGTGAGAAAATTCTTAATGTGGTAATTTTAGACCTGACTGAGCAAGGTATGTGTCTAACTAAAAGCAAGTGATTGACTCCAATGAGACTTCTTAGATAATTAGGCATTTAGTTTTTTTTAGTTTCCTGCTGAATATGCTTTGCTGTGTTTATATCACCCAGGTTAGAATAAACACAGACAGTAAGCATTCGTCTTTTGCTGTGGGTATCAGGGGGAGGTTGAATTCATCGCATCTGAAGAAGGGATAACTGAATGGCCAAATCCACCTACCGCTTATCTCTGGAGCCTCGGCAAATAGAGTGGGCTTAGAAGAAGATTTAGGAACTAATTTTCAGTGACATCACAGAGAAGTAATCGGAGCCAAAATAAAAATGAGTGGGAATCTGTAAGTGGTTGCTAATGGTTATTGCCAAGTAATTTTGAGTGCTCCATTATTTATTTATTCTTTTACTACTGTAAAAGCACTGGAGTTCAGAAATAGCTCAGAAGCTCAAGTTTGATCCACTGAGTATTTGTACCTGTTGCATCAAATGTTCATCGGGGGAAAGAAAAGGAAACAAAAAGCACCTAAGGCAGCTGGAGCAGAAGACAGGCAATATACTTCCCATCGTACAGCTGCTTGCTGTAACCACTAACACAGGGAGTTATGCATCCTTGTGCTTGCTTTTCTGCTCCCATGTTTTCCAGGTGTTCAGTAGTGGATGAAAAGGATAAAGACTATTTTTGTTTGTTTGTTTTCATGAGGGGCAGGTCCTGCTTGACCAACCTGATCTCCTTCTGTGACAAAGTGACTCGCTTGGTGGCTGAGGGAAAGGCTGTGGATGTTGTTTGCCTGGACTTTAGTCAGGCCTTTGATACCGTGTCCCACAGTATCCTCCTGGAGAAACTGTCCGTGGCTTGGACGGGAGGACTCTCGGCTGGGTTAAAAACTGGCCGGAGGCCGGGCCCAGAGAGTGGTGGGGAATGGAGTGAGATCCAGTTGGCAGCCGGTCACGCGTGGTGTCCCCCAGGGCTGGGTACTGGGGCCGGT
>JAOXNO010000041.1:63443604-63479620 GCA_028565335.1 Limnodromus scolopaceus | reverse complement strand
CTGTGTCCAGTTTTAGGCCCCTTCCCACAAAAAAGAGAATTGAGGTGCTGGAGCGGGTCCAGAGAAGGGCAATGAAGCTGGTGAGAGGTTTGTAGAACAAGTGTTATGAGGAGAGGCTGGTGGATCTGGGGTTGTTGGGCCTGGAGAAGAGGAGGCTGAGGGGAGACCTTGTTGCTCTCTCCAACTCCCTGAAAGGAGGATGTAGCCAGGGGGGGTCAGTCTCTTCTCCCAAGTTACAGGCAGTAGGACAAGAGCAAATGGCCTCAAATTGTGCCAGGGGAGGTTGAGGTTGGGTATTAGGAAAATTTTTTACACTGAAAGGGTTATTAAGCGTTGGAGTGGGCTGCCCAGGGCAGTGGTTGAGGCACCATCCATGCGGGTATTTAAAAGGTGGGTAGACATAGAGCTTAGAGACATGGTTTAGTGATGGTTTTTATCAGAGTTAGGTTGATGTTTGGACTAGATGATCTTAAAGGTCCCTTCCAACCTAGACAATTGTATGAGTCTATGAAAGATTTTGCAGTGTCTCAAGGTTTCTGTGCAAAACACAGGTGTCTGTCAAAGAGCATCTGGGTGACTCTCTTAGTCATATCGTTTAATTTTAGGAAGTCCTCCAAGGGGCAGGGAGTTGGACTTGATAATCCTTATGGGGCCTTTCCAACTTGAGATATTCTATGACCTCTAACGGGACTCAGTGAGGAGGCTGGAGAGAAGAGCTGAGGAAGAGTGCTGAAGGGCATTTTTAGATGTTATTACCTGAATTCTGTCCACGTTGCATTTGAGGCATGCGAGTGCTTTGTTTGATCTTTCCGTATGTATTTTCCCTTTGTGTTGCTTCTATTACTGTTCCTGTTGGTCTGGATGTCTACTGGGGGAGTTACACCTAGCGATACAGTAAATTATACCTAATGCATAAAAATCAGATGCATGAAAACAAGTGTAATTAACTGATAAAGGTAGACATCGGAAATTTGTAAGCAGCGTTTCTTTGTGCTGAGTACTTAAAACTGAAGATTGCACATTAAACAGAAGGATGATATACATCCTGAAATATAATTTCAGGTACTTTTATGATATGTTTCTAAGCTCTGAACTGTGATTTTTGTGTAGACTTCAAAATCTCTTCTATTGCTGTGTTCCAGCAGTCAGTGAGAAATATGCTGGCCTTCACTGCAAATAAACTGTGCTGTAGAATGTGGCTGAGCTTAATGTTAGCAAACCTGGCGTACCGTATTTGTGTCTGAATATAGTTATTTGTTATTTCAAACCTTTAATGTTCTTTCTGATGCTGCAACTGTGATGAAGCTTGTAAACTGTCCCCTAAGTCATACCAGATAGGTCCAGTCAGGCTCCCATCTGCTCTAGGTCGGCGTGCTAGGCACATGTTAATGAGGTAATACATAAGAGGACAGATAGTCTGTTCTTGCCTTGAAAATTACATTTGGCAGATAATATTTCAAACTGCTGCAAGAGCTTAAGCTGTTGCTTCTCATGAAATTGTGCAAGTATTGTGAGAAAAAGCATTTTCATTAAGAATGTGTTTGTGCCATTTAAAGACTACATGCGCTCTTCTGACACTTAGCAGTGTGTGTTTGTAGCGCACTGCAGCGCTGGAACGCTCCCCAGGGCTGATTGCTCCCAAGTGTCATAGGTTGCCTTCATGTGTCTCACACTGGCGACGTCAACGTACTGCAAAAGCAACACTTCTCTCCACTTAGCTGAGCTGCTGAAGCACTTCTCTCATCCACTGTTCATCCTGCTGTACAAGGATGAAAATACTTCTAATTTAAGGGAAATTATTTTAACCCTATAGCTGGTAACACACTAGTTTTAGAAGATGTGCAGTAGTTGGAGGATGCTGAAGTTGGTGCCTTCACATTTAACGTCACGAATAACGGCAGTTATTCACGTTTATGTGGACTGTGACGTTTGTCCATGAGGACTGTTGAACACACATTCAGAGGCTTCAACGCGGCCTTTTTAGCGAGCGCGGTGATAAATGGCTATAGATGTGGAAATGTCAGAAAAGTAAGTGATCCTTCCAGAAAGGAGGAAAGTAGGAACTTTGATGCGATGATATGATATTTGAATTCCGCTTACGCTTGGCAAAGGGAGAAGAGCGAGACCGTGTCCACGTTGTGCAGCGGAGGGTGGCCCAGTATCGTGGGCAGCTCCCGTTGTGCCGTGGTGGCCAGAGCACGTGAAGGGTGCTGGCTGCGGGAAGCCGGGGACTCGCTGAGACCTGTGCCTGGGGGGCTGTGCCCAGCTGTGCCCAGCTGTGCCAGCTCAGCGGCACCCACAGAGCGAAGTACAGCAGCCGCTTCGCTGCCTCCAGAGTCGTGTCTTGCTGCTTGCTTAGTGCTACCTCTGGTGTCTCTGGAGTACTGTGCGAGGGCCTTTTTTTTCCCCCCTTTGTATTTAGTAATTTGAAGTCAATTTAATATTTTCTGTCACGTTTCCACTATGATCTTTTATGTAATTAAGATGCTAATACAGTTACCAGAGTTATTGTTGAACCCAGCCTAGCAACCTTTTCATGAAAGCCCCCAGTTAAATAATCAACCTTATTCAGTCATGTTAGGTGTTTCTCATTAAACTGTAATAATTTGAAAAGTCTTCCAGTAAGTCAGGTGAGACTTTCTCATGAATGTATGATAATTATATTGGTGATAGATCACATGAAAATATCTTCTGCTAGCAGGGTTATTTGCACTTCACTTGTGATGTCGACTAGCTGACATGAAATCCCGTCTTTTTATTGCATTATTTCAAGTGAGTGAGTGCTGAGTATAAAATGACGTGAAGACACATAGATCTTACAAGTTTGAACCAACATAAAGCTTAATGTGTTTTTTTTTTGTGTGTGTTCTATTTCCCAAACCGAAAATCAGTGCAGACATTTCAAAGGTCTGATCCTCAGCAGTTGCAGATCTTATTTATTAATCTCAGTATGTAGTTGTGCATTCAAACAATGCTGAAAGAAGCGTTTGTGCAACACAGTTGCAATGTTCATGTTATGTTTGAGTTGTGACAGCTGTGTTGCCAAAATACAGTTTTATTGCAAGTCTGCTTCTTTGAAAAGATACGTTAGAAGCCAAAATTTGTGGTGTTAAATTAAATTTAGGAAATTCAAGTACATTTTGGTGCAAAACAATAATTCTTTGAGCTGGTCAATTGCTTTAAAGGAAATGAGAACTATATAACCCACAAATCAAAAAGAAAGTTGGTTCTGGCTTTTGACATGAAACTGTTTTCCTTGTGTAGTTGAATACAGACCATGATCAGTTCTTAAGGTGTGGGGCAGCTTTTGTTGCTTGTATCATTTGAATAGCTTCCACTTTCTCTATAGGTATAAGAATAAATCACAAAATGATTGATTAGGAAGCCTGTAAGGACCAATACTGCCGGGTTGTTGCACCGAGTTATGTGTGATTGTGACAGCGATCACTTGGATTTTTGGGACAAGGGAGATGTATGATTTATTACTGCTTTCTTTCTTGACTGAGGCGTTTGCTATGCTGTATAGATTTGATATATCAATAAGATATTCTATGCAATTTCTGTGTTAGAACAAATTTTCTGAAACAGACACCAGCTTTTGTGGTGGTGTTTATAAAATCATAGAATCCTTTTGGTTGGAAAGCAGCCTTAAGATCATCAAGTCCAACCATAAGCGGTTGCGGTGCTCAGGTGAGGGCGATGCCAAACCTGGCTTGTTGAAGAGGGGCTGTACGGATGGGCTGTCTTTGCTTTCATCAGCCCTTCACGTGTAATCACTTAAAATCCAGGCTGTGCGAGTTCTGCGCTGCTGTGGTGTATTCCTGAGCTGTGTGGTCCCTACGTGCCTTTGTGTAACGTGCTCAATGTTGACTTGACAGATATATAGGGGGAGGGAGACTCGAGCAGGTTTGGTAGCTCTGTGAGACAGATACAGAAGCCTCGCCTGCGCTCTGCTCAGGGCTCAGCGAGTCAATCTGATCCATCAGGTCAAAATTGTCTCCTCTCCCCTGCGGGAGCCCCAGCTTATCTGGTGGTTCAGTGCTGCTATACACAGAACAACTGGAGACTGTATTTTGTACACGTTATTGTCAGTGTCTTAGAACACCAGTTAATAAGGACATGGAAACAAGTCTGTTACTAATGCCTGTCACTGCCCGCAGCCATCGCTGCAGCGTCGGGGCTGGTGAGGAACAGAAGACAGGATAATCCAAGGAAGCAACATAACGCAATTGTCTGTTTCCCTTCTTGTCTCATGTTTTCCTTTCTGATTTTAATGACGCAGCCAGTGGGCAGTCTCTAGCCCTTGGAGTTATTTTGGATTGTGTTCGATTATTGGATTTTTTTCTTTTTTCTTTTTGCTTTCATTTCTTTCTGACTTCCAAATTGGTGCCATCATTTCCCGGAACGCTCTGCTGAAAAGGGCAGGACCTGTGGACTGTCCTGAGGGTGTTCATAAAACAACCAGCTTAACTGAGTTGTAGAGCAAAGGCTTTAGGTTTGCTCTTCCACAGAATGAAGCGTATTAACTGTTTCAGAGCATTTATTTTCCACTAGCTTCAGTAAAGGAGTATATTAAGGTCACTTTTTCTCCCGAGTCTTCCAGCTGGCAACATAAAATGTTGCTTTACCACCAGGACAGCATTTCTTTTGCTGTGTGATGCTGGAGGTTAGCCTTGCTTTTTAGCTGATTGGGTAGGATACCTCTGTGCATTGGGTTTATTGATTTTTGAAAAATACATGCTGTGAAATGAAATGAATAGTTAAATGCTAAACTGTTAGGAAGAAATGCCTCTTTAGCGTCTTTTAGGTTAGAATTTATCAAGACAAATACTTCCGATTTTAAATTCAGCATACCAGCACAGACCAAATATACAATTATTTTAAAATGTTTCTTTTCTTTGCTAGTTGATTTAGTGTGAATGAAATCTAAATGGACAGTCCTAAAGGCAGAAGTCCTCGACTGGCTTTAATGCACAGTGTAACACTGATAGTAAGAAGGAAAACTGCCATTCCCTTGGGAAGGGGTGAGCTGTAAACTCCAGGATGCCTAGTCGTCAAAGATCAGCAGCAAACTTGTAAAATATGGTCAATTTGTTTTATTAGGCTTTGTTACTGGGCCACCGCTAAAATGATTACTTTATTTTTACAATCTGTTTTAGTGTTAGAATCTTTATCTTCCTATCTGCATGAACCTTTATGTCTTTCTCATATGAAGATGCATCTTCATCTTTGGTTCTTCACTTTCTGTTTCCTCTTCCCAAGCAAGAAACTTGTGAATATTCTGGTCAGAAAGTTACATTTCAGAGCTCTTTGCCACAAAACGTTGGTCACAGAATGTCAATTTTACATGTTTCAAGAAAGACATTTTTCTCTTACGCTGATTATCTCTTTTCCAACATTAGAAGCATCTCTAATCGTGAACTTTAAATCAGAGTACAAGTGTGGCCAGCTTGTACAGTGAGAAAATGTTTAATTTCCAATTAAGTGTTGGGGCAGCAATACCTTGGGGGCAGAAAGGCAAGCGGAGGGAGGAATTCGTCAGTGGTATTTGCCGACTGGGTGATTATTAGCGATAGGAGATACTGAAACTTAATTAGAGTTTCTGATCTGGAACAGTGTATTAGGTTTCATTATGTCTGGAAGTCTAGTATTTTACACTTTTTCTTTTAATTAAAATGTATGAATTTAAGAAGCAAAACTTCTAAATCTTACACTCTGGGAAAACTAAGAGCACGAAGAAACTATGTTGTCTACATTATGCCATGTTAAAAAAAATAACAGTGATAGAAGCTAAGGAAGGTGGAAAAAAGAACTTGGATATCTGACCTTTAAGAAATGAAATGAATTGTGATAGTGCACAAAGCCAAGCTTCTTGGCAGAACTCCAGCCGATTCCGACGCGATCTGGTACGTAGCAGTTTGTCCTGTTCTGTGTTGTCATGGGGTCACACTGTGCTGTTGATTGTCCCATCTTTGATGTTAAACATAAACAGTGAAGGTCCAATACAGAGAGCATCTAGAATCATGGAAATGCGATCCCTGAGTACTGGGGAAATTCCAGCTGCTGTTCAGTGTCGATGAGCTCCAGAGATCCGTATCTCAGCTGTGGATGAAGCAATTCCTCTGCTAGATTTTTACAGCATGGTTTAGGAGTGGTACCAAGTAAGATTCTGTGTGAGATAAAGCATGCAATTTAAAGCACACAAATTAAAACCAAAAAGGATGAAGTCACATAGGGAAATGCACACTTACATTGACGAAAGCGCTACGCAGGTTACTCTTAATTACTTAACAGAATATAGTAATAAAAATGTTACCAACTACAGCATGAACTTAAGTCATCAACCTCTGAGTTACTTCTTATATTTTAATCTGTCCTGAAAGGGAGTGATCCACCCGCGAGACGTAGCTGACGGTGGTGATAGATGCAGACCATTTCAGCAATTCTCTCGGTCTTGACAGCTCTACTCACTCATCTGTGGCGCTGAGACCGCTGGGATGTGTCTCCCTGGGGTTTGTTTTGTATCTCAGCAGACTTTCTCTCTCAAGTGATGTTTTTGTTTTATGTTGTGAGAGACCGTGTTTATTCCTCCTTGGAGTCTGGATGGAAATAGCACAAATATAGTACCTCCTCACATAAACTAAGATAAGATTGGTTTGTTTTTGGTTTTTTTTTTTTTCTCTTTCTGACCTTCAAGTGATTGAAGGTCTATATTTAACACAGGTCAGGATTTTAAGTTGAATGTAGGTGCTAATACATCCTTCATTCAGCAAAAGGATCGAGAAACAGGGCACGAGGTGGGGTGTAAGCATTTTAGCTGCGTTAATAGACTCTGTGGAGTTGACCAGGAAACTGAAGTGTGGAGGAGACAAGCCAAATGCAGGCTATAAGCAGGTTATGAGGAATGACTGATGTGCTTGCAGGGTTGTGAGGGGCTTTCTTCAGTTGCGGGAAACGTGGCAGAGAGCCATGCGCTGCTGGGGGAAACTGGTAAGCCCTAATGCCCTGGTGATTTCCAGGGACCTCTGTGCTGCTACTGAAATATCTGCATGATTGTTTTCGTTATATCGCTCTCTTCGAGGTCATGAAATGCCATTCTTAATTGCAGGTACCTAGGAGTGGTTTAATATACTCCATAGAGGCAATGTGCCGATAAAACCTGTGTTGGATTAAAAGCCACTGTCTTATAGGAACATACGGGAAGAGAATAAATGCCTGAGAACAAAAGTAAGATCCTCCTGGGTGGGTGGAAGTGAATTGGTAGTTTTGTTCTGTTGAGATTCTCTCTGGGTTTGGCGTAGGCATGGCCAGGCTGCTTCTGCATGTCTGGAGAGCAGGGCAGGCACATGGAAACAAAAGGTTATTGTTTGGAAGTGCAGGTATTGTTTTGTAGATGACTGTTTAAAAAATAAGTAGAGCCAAGATTAGTAAACTCTGGATTTTAGGGATACTAACATAAACTGTAACTTTAGGACTTTATTGCTTCATGTGTTGTCTTGGTTTAAATTGCGCAGTTGAATATCATAGTACAGCGAATAGCAGTCCAGAAGCTTGTGGGGAGAAAAGGACAGAAACCCGTATGGATTTATGACAATGACATGTTTATAGAGGGCAATGTTTTCTGCATCCTCACGTTGCACCACTCACCTAAAGAGCAAGGTCTTGGGAAACACAGAAACTGGAGCTAGAGAAGGCTTTTAATGAGGCTTGCAGTTGTTGAAACTATCTGTATGGATCTGGGCTTTGGTTTATATTCCTTCTTGTTCTCCTTACCAGCGCAGAATGCCTTTGTGTTCTGAGTCTCTAGCAATTGTAAATGGGGAATAATTTATTAGTGTTTGCATTACATAGCAAAATTTTTCTCAAGCACAAAAACCCGTAGAAAAACTAACAAATGGTTGGGACAGCACCACCCGCTGTAGTACAACAGATGTTTCTTTTTTGAAAACTCGATCATTGTATCCTACAGTGACTTAAATGGGTCGCAGCAAGGTTAAAACTTTGTCCTCTGTAATGTCCATAATTCACAATATTATCGTATCGCTAGAGAAATTATTCCCATTCGTAGCATCTGAGTCTTGGACATGTTTACAGATCTCCTCTCTATCTCTTTTTATTATCAGAAAGTCAGATGCTGATAAAACAATACCTTATCTGAAGATGTTGTTAATGAGTTAATTAGTACAATGAACATAAAGCTAGATCTAGTAGTTGGAGCTGTGGTGCTGGAATGTATCAGTTTTATATTATTATAACTGTTGGGAGGGGGGCTGTGTGTGCGTGGTGGTGTGGTTTTTTTCTTGATTAGAAGTACTGCTCAGTCTGCTGGAACTTTCAAGTTGAACTGCCCCTTTTCTCTCCTGCTTTTGCAATACCCGTTTTGATTAGGCATCCATTATTGTGGTTTTACATATTAGTAGCCATGCTTATGGAGATTATAAAACCCAAAGAATTGAATATTTATTAAGCTTCCCTATGAAGAGATTTTTGCTTTGAAATTTACTTGGGTATTGCTGCATAGTGGTACACATGAATTGGAAAGATTGATTTTTGAAAAGCTGCAGCATTTTTTTGTTGGTGGTAAACGGGATGTAGAATGAAAAAGAATAGTAGAATTCTGTTGTCTGTTGGCGGCAGGACAGTAATCTTAAAAAGCAATCTCTGCCGACAAATGATGCTGTAGGAGGAAAACTTTGCACTCAGTAGGCTTCCTCATTACTGCAACTTCTGCATAAAGTGAAAAGTGCAGAGAGATTTGTTATGAAAGCTCGAGTGCTCCTAAACTTTGAGGCATGGACTTACAACATGAAAGTGCGTTGCCTTGTGTCAGAGATATCTTTATGGCTGCCCTGTATAACATCTCTTTATGTTTTGTGCTGGAAAAACACGCATACTCAGGGTCTGCTGCTCATGTTTTAGCAGCCTGGTTCCCAGAAGATTTTACAGACATCTTGATTTCTGACATTTGTTACCCTGTGGACATTTGTCTTTGGGTAAAGTTGTTCACTGTGGTTGTTGAAATGATCATTGAGCAAAGTCTTGTGAGGTCTCTGAAATTATTGATCCTTGTAGGTGTAAGTAGTCTCTAAATTCAAAGTGCTTCCTGGGAATGTTGATACTTCTATACGCCAAAACGTGGAGTGCTTCTTTCAGCAATGTTAACTGTGCCACAGCCTCTATGGGCCTCATTCAAGTCTGAAATTTGGGAGGAGCCTTTGCATTGAATTAGTGAGGATGGATCTAGGTCTGTTGCAGGGTGTTACTTGATTAGAGGGTAGTACTGAGAGCACGGTGTGAAAGGTAGTAGCTGGCATAGTAGGTCGCCATTCAAAATACCAGAAATGCCTCGTTAATCTTGACAATTAATATATTAATGATGACTTATGGGAGTTTTGTGAAGACTTTCACCCTGAGTTCTCCTCCAGGAAGAATTATATGACCTTGTAGATGAGAGTAATCGTCCACTTTAAATGTTATAATGGCCTAAGAACTCTTAGAAGCTGATTACAGGGAAATTTTCTGTACAACTGGGGCTTCTCATTTTGAAGTAACGTAGAAAGCGAGGTGGTATTGGTCTGGTGCTTCATCAGGAGGTGAGAGTGAGCTGCTGCTGACGTGCAGCTGAGAGAAAGGTGAGGTATTTTTACTAGAAGCAAAGGCACTTTAATATTGTACAAGAAATCATGTTAAGACCTCACTGGAGATATTGTGTATAGTTCTGTCGTGTCTATCCCAAAAAGATGGTTTTAAACTGGGAACGTGTTCAGCGATTGCTGCAAGGATGTATGCAGGAATGGAGAATCCATCCGATAAAAATGATACCTTCTGACATTTTACACCAAGCAGCTCCTCTGGCCTGCAGGCCCAGCTGCATCTCCTGGCACCACAGAAGGAATGAAACCAGCTGCAGTGCCATCCTGCTTGTTGGTGTCCTTGCTTGGTGGCAGTATTGGGGTGGTTTGGGGATGGGAACAATCTCCGCTCCTGTTCACAGACACCATGACTAGATTCAGCCCAACACATCTAAGTTCTCCATGACTGGTACGTGGTATTTTTTCCTTTATGACAAGTAAGGCGGTGGGGTGATTGATCTGCCAGGCTAAGATAATGTCAAGTATCTATCAGACCATGAACATGATTCCAAAACACAGGGAAGAAACAGTTTTCTGACAGTGATAAGTTATGATGTATTTATTAGGTCAAGGTCTTTTCCGCTAATGAGGAGGTGCAAAATGAGAAGTGCTTTGCTTTTTAGGTGAACTGTGCTGTTTTAAAGTGTTAAAAAGACATAATAAAGATGTGGTTTGCATTTCAATGGAAAGGATCAAAAAGAGAAAATCTCTATGTGTGTTTAATAATTGGATTATTGAGTAAGAAATCTAACGTAACCGTTAAAGGCATTCAACTGAAAATGTGAATGAAACTATTTAGGGGAAGCAGTAAATGAAGAGATGAGAACATTTATATCTTATTTCAGGCAGAAGCTAGAGGTTTAGAGACGCAGAAGGTTTGGTTTTGTGGCACAAGTAACTGGGTATGGACGAGGTAGCACAAGGATGCCTGTAAGAGAAGTCTGACTGTCCTCAGAATATGTTCCATGTGTTAGATGTGATCGATGTGACAGTAGTTGTGGTTTAAGATGGTAGTTTATCTTGAAGTTTTACATGGCTGTGATCGTTCGTGTATCTGTGGTACATTCATGGATCTCAGTATGTAAGGAGAGACATGAAAAAACCAAGTAAAAAACCAAAACAAACCACAACAAGAAAAAAAAACCACCGAGAAAATGCTTACCCTGTTCTTTCGTTGAAAGAAAGCTCTCAAGGAAAAAAACCTTACTTCATCTACTGATGAACCACAGCTGCTACAAGCAATGTCACATGCAACAGTCTTTAAAGAGAGAAATGAGGAAAAGTGGCCGAACTGAGGCCGAGCTTAAAAAGCCAACCAAGCAAAACATCCCCCTGCACCCATCCTGTTCTAATCTGAAAAAAAAAAACCCTGACTTTGTAGATTAAATTGGTGCTTGTCCATGGCTATATTTATTCTGAACTATGTAAAGGGAAGCTAAAACCAGAAATCAGTCAGTGACCTGACTTGAATGAGGAAAAATGAAATTAATGGGATAAAAGCTACTGAAAAAAATTCAGATCTCGCAAGCACATATGCAAATGTTTAGAAATCAATACAGCTCAAGCCAGAGCAGTAAATAAAGATGAGCACTGCATTCAGCTCTTGTATCATTTAAGCATCTGGTCTACTACAGTTAATGCCAAATTTAGTTCATGTAAAATAGATGTAAATGAATGTCTGTTGCAAAAGAGACTGAAAAGTGAATATCTGCTAAATGGAATGTTGCTGCGGCACAGTGACAAGAAAAGAGATTTTTAGAGTTATTGTGCAAAACTCCCAAAAGCCAACAGCATTTTTTGCAGCTGCAGTCGGGTTAACAAACAGGATTCCAGGATCTCTTTGGAAGAAATGCAGTCAGTGTTTCAGGAAAATGAATTTCTGCTATTTAAGAGACTGGCTAAGCAATATCTATTATATTTTATCTAATTCCAGTCAACATTCTAAATATTTCTCTTCCAGAGCTCAGAGCGAGCTAACACAGCATCTATCTTAGAGAAAGCTTTTCCTTTCTTCTTCACACAACGTCATGTCAGCTCTAACGTGGATGTGGGCAGAAGGGATGCAAGCTCTTGAGTGCATGGCACTCTCAAACAGATGGGCAGGCAAGCAGCAGAAAAAGGCAGGGCTGAGCCAGGAGGTAGAAGGCAGTTGGCTCGTCCTTATAAAGGCTGTGGAAAATCCTGTCCTCTCCTCTCCTTCCTCCCCACCGCCAACCCTGCAAAGAGGTCACAAGTGTGGAAGAGAAACAGTCACACTTTCTCCCTGCAGTTTCTCCCCGGACCATGAGGAAAAGCTTAATTTAAGTCTCAGGTCTGGACTTCAGAAGATGAAAAACATCCCTTTTGGAGTATTTTATGATAGAAATAGTTGTATTTTTGTTGTTGCGGTATTTACAAGTTGAAGGCTTTGCAACAGTAGCCATTGGTGTCTTCCTCTTGTGTCTCAGTGGTGGGCTCGTTGGAAGTTGTCCAAGTCCTGTAATTTGTTATACAGCATCAGAACAGTTTCCTCCCTTTCACTTCCCTGGCTGTCTACCACTAATCAAATGTAACAATTTCAAAGGAAGAATCCTTCCTGCTATCAAAAATACTGTTGTGCATGGGGATTGAGAGTTTTTTCTTTCTCCCTGGTTTTTGTATCTTCTCAGTGGGAGCTTGATATTTAGATGCTGCTTTGCAAGCTTAATATTTGTCATCATGGCTTGCTGAGGAGGAATAGGACCTTGGCCTGTCTCAGCCAAGAAGTTGTGAATTATGATGTCAAAGAAATATTTGGCTTCAGGAAACTGAACAACAAAATATGGTGTGGGAAAGCTAAGTTGTAGTATCTTGCTTTTCCAATTTGAACCACCAGTAAGAGTTTAAGTACTTCCACTGTTAGAGGCACTGAAATTCTCAGAAATCCAGCTTTCTTATGAGTGTATCACAAGGATATCCTATGATTTTTGCCCCCAATCCAAATGTTCATGTCTGTTCTTGTGATACTAAATGAACAAGACGGTGTAGATCTTTGTGTGAGAGCACCTTTGCACGAGGGATCGCGTATGGGAAACAGCAGATCCCGGGGATTGCCTCTACACAATCAGCTGCTTATAATTCTAGGTGTCATTTTCTCAAAAGATACAAACATAATCAAGGCTGTTAGATTGATGGTTGGTTTAGATGATCTGAAAGGTTTCTTCCAACATAGGTGATTTTATGATTCTAAGGCTAGACAAACCACAGAAGTGGAATGTAGAAGTTCTTCAGACACCTGTTCAGTAAGGGCGCCCTACAAAAATATTAAAGACTCGGTGATTATACTCCCCTTTATTCCATTTCCATTCCATGGAAGTAAGATGAAACTTTATGTCCAGCTGACTATTTCTGAAGCTTTCTATGTACTTTCTGTGCTACTTTGGTAAAGACAATATAGCTGCCTAAAAGACATCGGAGTAGCAAATGAATAGGACTCTTGGAAAAAAATCATCAAGCCCCTTTTAAAAATGGTCATTGATCATCTTGGTCAAAACCAAGACTGAAAACTTCTGCTGGGGAGATGATGCCTATCCAGACATATTGCTGGATATTTTGTTCTTGGAGAGGAACTGAGGCATTGTGTCAGTGCCCTGGCTACTTCCCAGTTAGTTCTCTCATTTTCCTAGCAGCTGGTAATGTTGACAGAAACACCAGTAAGATGACATGCTCTACATTTGTTGAAACTCTTTAGTTTAGAATACCCCAGAGATGCACTTTCAGCCTCTTGTCACGTCCTACACCTTCCAGGTTTGGAATCATTGCTGCAGCCAGGCTTTCAGGTCAAGCTTCTCCTGACAGTGTATGATTGACTTGTTCAGGCACCAACTGTGTCCTGGAGGAAGGGAAGTCCTGCTTTAGATGAGGATAGTCCCTACTGGAAAGACTTAGCTATTGAAGTAAGGTCGGAGTGGAAGTAGCAGAAGAGGTTCTGAGCACAGATAGACCAGACTAGTTAGAACTAATAGGGCTGTGATTTGCGACTACTTTTCTACTTTTAAAAGGTTATATCAAAATACTAGCCTAGATCTACAACAGATTGTACTCTGCTTTACTGTCACTGAGCCTTTTGGTCAGCTGCATTGAAGTTCCTAGTGTTGTGAGGGTTTTTTTGTTTATTTGTTTCAGTATATTAGGGGCCATTTCATATTAGCCAGTGCTAAAAGAATTTGTTTCTATTTAATTCTTCTGAGGCTTATGTATTTTGACAGTGCGAAGGCAGTCTCTGAACAGTCAAAGGTGTCATGCTCTGTGCCTTCCTCACCTATCCATAGGATTGCCTCTGGATAGATGACTTCATGTGGAAGGTGGCCTCCTGGTAATGGGCAGGTATGTGTTACGTGCTGTGGCAGATGGGCAACGCTTGTCTAAGCACAACCTTAAAAGTCCTTAACAAGCAGGTTTCTCTGCAGGCCTTTTTTTCTCACTTCTAATGATCCTTCTCTAATGGCTTGGGACTTTTGTTTCCCCTCAGCTCTTCTAGGAGAGAATAAGCTGGAGTGTAGATTCCTGTAGATAATATTTAGCCTTTCTCCTTTCAACTTAAATATTTTGTTGTGCGTATCTCACTGGAAACTTAATTTAGAGTAAATTTTGTCCATCAGTGTACTATGATATGTGTACTCTCAAAGCTGCAGTAGGCTTTGGGGAAAAGCTATGATGCATACCAGAAATATATGATGTTAGCTTTATTACAGGACTGTACCACTCAGATTGCCACCCCTTACATCTGTGGCCATCATTAACTGTGCAAAAGGCCGAGCTGTAAGTAACCAGTACCGTATCTGTGTTGGGGACGTGCCAGTGGCATAAATGGGGAAGACAGCAGCATGCGATAGCCTTCTGGAGTTGAAAGTATTATGCCGTAGACTGATCTGCCAGCTCAGATGCTTATTTGGGAGAGCAGTCATTGGAATTTCGGTCGTTGGTGCTGATGTTTCTTACTCTCAGCAGACCTGCAAAGTGTTATTTTTCAGATCCGTAGTGGCATCTGCGCTGACAGTTTATGAAGTTCATGTACGACTTCAGTACAAAAATGTCTTGAAGAACTGTAATCGCTAGAGTGAACGATCAATTTGTAAGTGCTAGTAGTAGTGGGACAGTATCTTTACCCTTAATTTTACAGGTGAAATCCTTTCATAATTTATATGTTTGAGAATTGTAATACTAAACTGAGTCAGGACCATTGTTTTATACCTATATTGGTCCCTTTTAGTCATAATATAGAATGTGTTTTCAGACACGTTTTATTCTTATGCGCAACATGTGCATAATGACACAAAGATAATTATCCAAAGATACTGACTTTTTCTTTTAATTTCTGTACAGTTTTAGGTGTTGCAGGTTAGTTCTCCCCTCTTGGGATTCTTCTGCCTTCCAAAGCCAGCACGTACTTCTCTTTGATTTTCAAAATTGAAATGATTAAAAGGTATGGCCAGAACTTGTGTAGCCAACAGTATTCCGTTTACCTGGAGATTGGTTGTCAGTCAGATGTAAAGCATCTAAAGGTGCTCCCTTTTTTCTGGTGTATTTTCGGTTTCTCACTTCTTCCACAGTTTCATGTGTTCCAACTCTTTTTGTTTCATTTGCTTTCTTCTTCCCCTGCTCCTTCCTGAAACTTCTGGAAAAGAGAAATACAATACATCTGTCCCTTCTCTTGCACAGAGTTTGAGCAAAACTCCAAGTTTCCTTCTGGAAATTCTCAGTCCTCTTGAAGCCCAGCTGGCATTCCTTCTCTTCAGAAATAGCTCAAGAGATTGTATTCAAAATGCTGTTGAAAGAGCCCCCTTGGCCATTTCTCACTTGGGTCTGGGGTGCTTTGTCCTCTCACGTCTCGTTTAGTGTGTGCTTACCAAGAAGAGCTCGCTTCAGCCCCATCCGTTGTGCCACCTGCTGATGGGCCCTTTTCAGCAACAGAGAAGAAAGGTGGAATCAGTGCCAGCCAAGGACTTCCACAATCCGTTTCTATAAAGAAAAAAAATCTTTCTAATGAGGATTGATTCCTTCTTGTTCCTTTAGGCGCGTTCTTCCTTTTGTGTGCAGTAACTCACTCTCTGGAAGATGGGTCAGCAAACTTCCATTTTTCAGATAAAGGTTTAGATTGAATTTGCAGCTCCGTATTGCGGCTCCCTTGCTCTCAGGATATTAGCATTACTTTGCCACAGTTATAGTTTTTATATGGATTGGCAGCAGCTTTTACAGGCAGGCTGAACTTCCTAGAAACCAAACTTAAAATGCACAGAATGAGAAAAATGCCTCTCTTGTAAGGCTCCTGCTGAGCTGATAACAGTCTAGAGGAAGACATCTATTTAAACAGAAATAAACACGCCTTAGGATGCTTGGATCCTATTTTCAGCTTTATTAAGCTATTTTCAGCTTTATTAAGAATGCTGTGTTTAATTTTTCCAGCATTTCCAGCCCCATTAATTTAGTTTACACTGCATTTGGATCAATTAGTGCGCTTGATGATAATGCACTATTTGCCTCTGCCTATTTAAAACAAGAGAAACACCAGGATGGATTTTCAGTGTATTAAAGAATCTGGAGTTCCTCCAAAGACTCTGATTAGTCCAAATGGCCAATCTCAGAGGCTGGCCAAGTGGAAACAAAAGGTCCATGTTGGGTAACTGTCCAGTGGATCTATTTTCTCACTCCAATGACTTCTCAAAGCAATTCTTCTACTGACATCTTGGCTTCAGGATTCCACACTCCCTCCCGGCCTCCCCCTGCAACACACCTATTCTTATGAAGACGGTACTTAACAGTAATACAAACAGTAATACACACAAGTTAATAGAGGTAGAGCCACAGAATGTGTAAAGAAAGGACTGCTTCAAAACTGCAAGGATGTGGAAAGACTTCCTGATGGGACGGCAATGCTGTTAGAAACCAGTTGAGATCACAGTCATCTTTGCTTTTGTCGGTAAGCATCTTTACATTTTCTTCTTGGAAATTAGAACACCCAGGAATTAGGACAGGAAGGAAGGCAACCTCTCCCAACCTGCGTTGCCTGATCTTCCTCAGTGCGTAATCAAAATGCTAATATGTTGGGTTTCAGCTTCACTGGATCTCTGTGACCTACTGGATGTCATAAAAGGGGGTCAAAGTTGTTTTAAATCTTTGTGATTCATTTTTGTTTTAGAGAAGTGCTTTCTATAAAAAGCAAATGCAAGACATGAGTTTTATTATAACAGTTTTCAAATACAATAGGGTATGTCTAGTATAGTTTCAGGTCCTAATACCAGCTGTTCCTGCCCTCTGCTCGAGAGTGTTGGCAGCATCAAATTGTAGTTATTAATGTAAAGCAATGCTTGCTACACTTTTATTTGGGACATATATACATTACTGAAGTACCAAGGTGCAATATGTGAATTTTATCTGCCAGAGAATATGACTCAGCTTGGAGAAACTACCTCTATTTATCTTGGCTGCAAAATTATTTTGGAGGTTGTAATATTTTGTTATTGCACTGTGATCTTTTGCTTTTTCATGAGTGAATAGTATCACATTTTGCCTGGATGTTTTCAGTGTTTGTTGTTCCCATGGGATACCTTGTTTATTTGTCTTCCTTCTGGTGTGTCACAACATTTTTAGTTTGACACAGATTACTTACAAGTTTGCACATGGCGAGTCATGTAATCTCATTTGCTTCACCAAGCTTCATATGCAGCTCTCAGAAACATTCCCATTTCATTGAAGTACCTTCTCAGTGGCACAATACAGATAAAGGCAGAGATAAGTCACTGTAAAAATTGTATTGTGATGCTGGATTTGTTGATTTATTCAACAATAACAAGACACAAAGCAATAGGTGAACAACCTAGACTGAATTCCCCTGAATATCTCACTGATATAGAAGTATTTTATTCCTCTATTCTTCTTTTGGAACCAACAAAAGTCAATTCTCCCTTAAATATTTGTATTCGGCTTCTTAATGTCTTCAATGTGTATTTAAATGCCTTGATACCGGTCAATTAAGTAAATGTGGTTGTGGATCCTTAAAACTTAGAGCTTTTTAATGGAAATAGCAGAATCCCAGTATTATTTGTATCTGATGCTCCACTGTAAGAAATGCACTGTTTTTGTCTTACCCTGTAGTTTTTGGTGTCCTGCCAGCCCCCTGGAGCTTGAGAATTACTGTGCTGGCTTCCGTGCTGTATAGACCACAACTTAAAAAGCTTCTTTCAGGTAGATGTAATAGTCTGTGGCGGTGCGGTACGCTATGGGCATGGCAGTCTGAGGAATCTTGCCCTGTTGCTGACACTAACTATTCTGAGGATAAATAGATGCCTTCAGACTCTGGGTTGCCTTCCAGAAGAGGGGAGCCACAAACCCGTCAGGCTGTGGGCTCCTGGGCAGTAGATTTCTTGCTGTAAAGATCAGGCGCTGCTGTCCATTACTTTCCTTAAGCCTGTTTGGTGCCTGTATGGTCCCCTGAACTCTGGCTTCATAATGACGTGCCAGCTCCTGAAATCTTGACGTGTCAGCTGCGCTGCACACGGGAATGATCCTAATTTTAACTAGAAGCTTCCTTTCTGCCCGGTGTATATTTTTATTTTAAGTTTTCTGTTTACATAATAGCGGGACACCATTATTCTGATACTAACCAGCAGCAGTAATGTTTGTTTGCTATTAACGACTGATTATATACACTGTAAGAGTTTCCTTTCCTTTTGCTATGCAGTATTATTCATCGTGTAGAACAAACCTAGTAATTTTAGTGAGAAATTTTTTTGGAAAAAAAAGCAGCAACAACATAACAATAGAAAGCTTCACAGAGCTGTTCAGAGAGCATCTTTTCCCCACAATTTGACTTGTTTTGTCAGTGTACATTAGAGATGACCACTTGATTGCTGCTCAGTCAAACCATACTTTTTCTTTTTTTAAAGATGTCAGATCTTATTTGACTCAAAAAGTATCTTTAAACAGAAATGACTTCTATACTCAACCAATCATGTGAGATCATTCTGAGTTTTAAGATTTCAGGACGTGTATTTTATTTTTGTTTTTAAAAATCTCCATTTCATTTGAATGGAGATGAAGAGATTTCAAAAGGTTTCTTTGCTGGGGTATTGGTATGAGTGAGGCAGTAGAATATTTAAGTACTTGTGATGCTGCTGCTTTGATTTTATTTTCTACCTGGCATTTTTAGGTATGTTTGTAGCTTAGCGCATGTGTAATTTGAAACACAAATGTCTTCAAAATAACGAAAACTGTTGTGTCTGATATGTCTCCAGGCTACACATCTGTATCTCATTCTTGGCTTGGGTAATGTGCTTTGGTGTTGAGCGAATTGTCGTTTACAATTATGCTTTGGATACACTGATTTCCAGTGAGATATATGAAGACTAGGTACTACATGAGGTAACATACTATAGTGTATTGTGTTTATGATGATTTTATTGAAATATTTGAAGATGCCTTTGCATCAATGCATAAAACTCATAATTTTTTTTTCATTTTCACATATTTCCTCTATAGCTGTCTGTTGATGCTTGAACCCCAGCATTTTAAGCACGTTGATTCTCACAGAAATCACTCCTACTATTTGTGAGTTGTTTCAAAGAACACATGCTTTGTGGAGCTCATTTGCTTGTTCTTTTAAGATGATACTTGCAGATGCAAAGAATATGTTTTCTGAAACTGTTTTTAGAACAAAGATTTTGGTGAAACCTATCGAGGCTCCGTTGAAGGGCATGTGAGGGGGCTAAGATTGTTCATGTTGCATCAAGTCGGGAGCTCATCATCTGCCAGAGCGGCTGTTGTCAGATTGCAGAAACCCTCGGTCTGATGGATATTGAGAACAGAAACATGTATGTGCAGAGAGTAACTGTTTTCAAAGCTGCTTCACTCTCCTTTATAGAAGCCAGTCACGGGAGGCAGGTGGAAAAGCTAACAGTTAAATGAATCTTACCTTCTTTCATGTGACAACTTGTGTAGAAAGAATTTCCCCAAATGATGTCATATAACTGCGACTTTGTCTTCTTCCAGATCACTTCTGAAGTGTTATTGTTAGTATCTGCCAGGGACTGCGCAGTGGTAGGACTGCTATGGACTGTGGTGGATCCCCAAAGCCATTCATTTCAAAGAACTGTGAAACATACACACCTGGTTTTCCCTGGATTTTGTCAGGGAATATTGCAACTAACTTATGTTCTCTCTGTTCTAAACTTTTCCAAACGTAGAGCAAAATTTTATTTTTTTATCAGGATGTGATCCTAAGTTAAATGGGATGTTTAGCCTAGACTTGGGAAGGAGGCTGACCTCTCCTAAGCCAAAGAACGAGTTTCATTTTGTAGCAAATATTTTAATATTACAGTTTATTTTTTAGTAATTCCTTGTCTCCAAACACTTGTAATTCTTCTGCACTTTAGGATGCGTAGCTGGTTCTTTTTTGGGGCATAACCACCGAATGTATGCAATGCACATGATCAAGTCTGGTAAGAGCAGGGATAGCTATTTGTTGTTATTCAGGGCAGCATGATGGTATGAGCAAGTAGAAGCGTGTGCTACAACAACAAAAATAAACAGCATAGTTTTGCTACTTCCCCACACAGCATTTACTGGGTATGAAGCAGTTTAGTCATGGTATCAGGGAACTGATACATCTGTTAAGAGAAGCGCATTCTATGCACCATAAAATTAAATGTTGCATTGCCAGGCAATAAAGCAAGTATTCCTGTAGTCAATTTTTGCAAACTAAACATTGTAAAATGGTATTGTAAGAAGGCGGTACTGGAAATCTGTTTTGAAAACATATTCCATTAGGAACACGCGCTGTACTTGATGGAAGGATTACGGCTGCCATTTATGGTGCTTTATTTTTTCTACATGAAGAATGTACTGTGTACCGTTACCAGCCTAAAGCATAAGAAGGGTATTTCACATTTATGTTGAATCTTATTCTAAATGAATCCAAAGTACTCAAAAAATCTAGGTGGCATGTCCTCTGTGGTGCTACTGAAGTGCTATTAACAGGTTGTGAGGCAAACAAACACTATCCGGAAAGTTTTGTGTGCATTGAGGAAGAAAATTTTGGCCAGACATGCCAAGCTTAAAGCACTGCTCTTTTGAAAAGTTCCAGCACCTTCAAGGCACGCTCAAGCCAGTTGTAGAGATTATCCATTACTTTGATTTCTTGAAGCACATAACGTTGTGATGGGGCCCATACGGCAAAATACGGAGTGCACGGATGCAGAATCATTGAAGTGAGATTTGTGACCAAGGTGGCGTTGCTTTGTGAGAAGCAACTGAGAACCTGTATTTCATCTTCCTTTACCATTCCTCGATGTGTTACTACCCAGTGAGTCCCCTTAGAAAAATGGCAGAGTCAGGGAACAGGTGGCAGAAACTGAAGTCAGTGTTGTGCATACTTTCTGGATATTAGCTAAAATATTTATGTCGTTATGTGTATATGTAAGACACAAGCCAGCAGTATGGTCTTATAAATTGCGACAGTGATGCACTCCTGAGAGTCTTGTACTTTAAGAATTTAGGGGCTAAATTCTTAGTTGCTGTGTAAATTGATATAGATTTACTAATTGACACTAGCAGAGAGTGTGGGCCCTTGGGTTTCTAAAATGCTCTTGGCTCAGTCAAAGATTATACACACAAAGATTATATTTGCTTTTCTGCTCTTACTTGTTAAATGTGTTCTTTATTAAATTATACTTCTGTAGTTAACTCTGTTCTGAGAAAGTGCCTGGCAGGTTCAGGTTCTTAATGCGTCTCCCTCGCTGGGGGGTTGTAAGGCTTAATTGTTCATAATCTGTAAAAGCTTGAGATGAAAGGATTTATGTAAAAGCAATGTATTATGATGATTATAAGGCTGATGGTGATGCATATCACACCTGCTGTCACACCAGCTTGAGCAAAAGCAATCTCTGACTTGAAAATGAAATTTCTGTGTGTTGTGGTTTAACTCCAGCCAGCAACTAGGACCACTCAACTGCTCGCTCACCTGCCTCCCCCCACTGCCCAGAAGGGTAGGGAGAAAAGGAAAAAAACAACCAACAACTGGTGGGCTGAGATAAAGCAAAACCCGCACGTTCAAGCAAAGCAAAACAAGGAGTTCATTCACTGCTTCAGGCAGATGTTCAGCCATCTCCCGGAAAGCAGGGCTCCATCGTGTGTAACGGTTACTTGGGAAGACAAATGCCCTAACTCCAAATGTGTCTCCCCCTTCCTTCTTCTTCCCCTGGCTGTAAATACTGAGCATGACATTATATGGCATGGGATATCCCTTTGGTCGGTTGGGATCAGCTGCCCCGACTGTGTTTCCTCCCAACTTTTTGTGTGCCCCCAGCCTGCTCGATGGCGGGGTGCTGTGAGGAGCAGAAAAGGCCCCGACTGCTTGGCAACAACCAAAAACATTACTGCACTATCAGCAGCATTCCAGTCTCAAACCCAAAACGTGGTACTACACCAGCTGTTAGCAAGAGTCAAACCCGTCCCAGCTGAAGCCATTACATTAACAGTGAAAAACATATCACTTTTCAGTGCTTCTTTTTTCCCGACTGAAAAATCTGGTGGCTCTCTTGGATAAGTAAAAATATTTAAGTTTATTCTCTTTTCTTCTGGATGAGCCTTAGACGTCAGAATAAAACTTTAGTTGGTGAGATCATTTTAGATAAATCCAGATGTTGAGATGAATATGTCTGTTGCCGCTGGGAAATTAAAATAATTGCTAGAAATCTACTTTTTTTTTTAAGAAAACTCTGCTTTTGTGGTAATATTTTAGCTAGTGAAAAACTCTCTGATTTAAAATGTAGATAAGCACTGAGATTAATTGTGTCCTATTAATAGTTATTTGCATTCTCTTTTTAATCCAAGATGCAAAGGTCATAAGTGTAGAGGAGTGTAAAAGTTATCCAGCCCTAGGAGAATCCATTATTTAGTGTGGTATGTTTTAGCAGTGTGTTTCCCTCTCTCTTTCCCTATGTCTCCAAACCCCACTGTATTGTTTTCTTTGTTACTCTTTCTTTCCCTTCTATAAACTTGATTTGAATGAGACAGAATGCCCTGGGGACATTACTGTTGGGATACAGGGCTTTTCATCTCTTGATTGCCTTCTTGGCAGTGTCTTTAGTGAATGCAAACCTTTATCTGTTGGAGACTGCAAGGTAAATTAGATTCTGTAAATTGGGATTAACTCTTGATTCTCTTCCTTAATGGGGAAATGTCTATATCTAACACGGCATCTTTCTTGATAAAGAGGGAAGGCTGGATGGGTATTGTGGGTGAGCTCTGAAAGCTTCACTTTCTGAAGTCCTTCCTTTTGTGTGGTCAGAGGACTGATGTCTGGAAATAACAATTCCTTCCCTTATGGTGTTGGTCAATAGAATGCAATCGTGCTTCGAGAAAGACATTTTATTTTGGCTGGAGTATCTTGGTAGAATAAGTGAGATTGAAAAGATGATGCAAAAGCCCATTAGAAAATGTTTTTAAAAATACCACTGTAGTTGTTATTTGCAGTGTACCAGAAATATAATATTGTCAATAATAAATAACACCCATATTTTAGTATGCCTGTTAAAAAATACACTACTTACAAATATATTAAGAGACCTTATGTGTCTTTACACATCCTTGACCCAGATCAGAAAAACTCATTGTCATTTTGTTTTACGTTTTCTTCTTCTCCCTCCCTGTAATGCATCTTAAGATAACTAAATGCTATCAGTAAATCCTTGATTTACTATTGCATATTTTGTGCAGCTGTCAAAACATGGATCTGTTTTCAGTTTCAATTGTTACGCTTGCATTAAGGTACCAGCAACCTTCACAAAAATGTTGCTGAATGGAACGCTGTAGAAGCTATGATTGCACCAAAGCAGCTTACTCGCTTCCCAGCCACAACTGAAAATGCTTTCTTAAAGTTTCTTTAAAATTTCAAAAGATAGAGTTTCTCATCTAGAGAATGACCATAATATAATGTTTTATTAACATTTTAGACGTAGTTATCTTACAGCTTATTCAACGTTCTCATGTTTTTAATAACATAGGATTATTTGAAGATGCTAGGTAGTGCTCTTTAAGCAATATAGAGTAAATCTTTCACTCTGAGACAGAATGTTTCTTACAGGTAAATGGACTTGTGTTTTCTTGGTGCACGCACCTGTCAGTGCTACAGGGTAAAGCCAGAAGTGGGAACTGCATACAAGTTACATTGGGGTAGAATCCAACTAGTCTTGTGCTGAACTTGTCTGGAGTGCATTTGTAGAGGCTGGAAGGCCATACAGAGAACTGTAAAACACACACAGCTAGAAAACTGTTTTTCTGTTGTCTGAATGTTCCCTTTACTGTGCTAAGGTCAAACAGCTGAGATTGCATCCCCTGTCTGTTGAATTCATTATTTCTTTTCATTGAGTTTAACAGGATTTGAATCAAGGTCTTTCTAACATTGTGATAATAGATCAGGCAAGGGAAAATGCTTCTATTGTGGTTCTGGAACATGTTTCTTTATTCTTAAATTAAGATTGATTAGGCATAACTGATTTATCAAGAAATTGTGAGCCACAGTATAGCAGTCAAAGCGGAAGCAGGTCAGAAGTTTCACATCCTCTCTGTGTTGCTTTGTAATGATTGCAGCGATCTTCTGTCTGATTTGTTTTGATAGCTCCACTGAACTTTAAAATATATGAAATTGTAACTTATGTGTTATGTTTTTAAATATAAATTATTTTATACCCATTTGTGAAAAAAAAAGTGAGTATAGTCAGCACGTTGATGTGGTGCAAAGAAAAACTCCAATAATATGATATGTCATGTCATTTCTCAAAGTGAATTTCAGTTTGGTTTTACAGTTTTGAGTGTTGAATTGAATTTTGAAAGATGATGTTCAGTTGGTTTGTGGAAGAAGTATTCTGCCCTATTTTGCCCCGCTTAGTATGAGGTTACTAGAGAGACAGCTGCAGTTGGCTTAAAATGGTGCACTAAAAATATTGAAGAGTCTAGCCTTGAGGAAGCAGGGCAGTAAAATGGCAACAAGAATATTTATTTAGCACAGAATCATCTGAGGATGCGAGAGATGCTTTCAGAAGTGTAATATATCACAGGGCAAATTTTATTATATTACTTTTGTCTCTTACTGCTTCTATTGATCTTTTTCATATATGTTTTAGAAAATTGTCATATATCTGTCCTCAGAGCCATAAAATAAGCTTGACATCAATAAGTGTTTCATATGTGTCTTTTTACCAATAAAGCAAAATGAGAAGGTTCTGTCCATTCAGTATGTTTTCTGAATTAATTGAATAAAACGTAGCTTGTTTGATCATTAGAAAAGGTTTTAGGTGAAAATGTATTAATCAAGGTCTAATCTTACACATTCAGAAGTAAGTTCCATTATTGGGATAATACAAAGGAAATTGTCAGTATTTATCACCGTGATTCATTGTACGAATTTTAGGGAGTTGATGTTTCATGTTTCAAAAAATCCAGCATCTCCAGCCAAACAGCGCTTGAGCTCACCCTGAAAGCATCCAGATGAACGGCCTCCTTCTTGTGTACAAATGGCTACAACTTGATCGCATATCGATCAAGCGAAACACCAAACACCAAGAGAATTTAACATCATATAGCAGCAAAGAAAGGGCCCGCTGCTAAGAGCTCAGTGCCTTCGGAGAGAGATGCTCAGCCTTCCAAGTTCACCTTAATCTTAATTTTGCAAGTGCTGTATGACAGAACACTGGGTACTTGAAAAGATTCACTGCTTACATCAGCTAAAATAGCCTGGTGACAAACTCTACAATGTTAGTTCACCACTTTGATAAATACTATATACTATGCAAATATATACACACACACATACAAACTCTCACATAGTATGTATGTATACCTGTACCCGGTATCTGTGACATCGTTTCTTCCTGATATAATCGTTATTCTTCATAATCCTTCCAGGTGATTTTCTGGTTTACCCTGTTTCCTTCTTTACTCTCACTGTGCATTGTGTCCCAAATTTGAAGGAATTCCTTCATGCTTTTCCGAGTACTTTGAGAAACCCCCACCTTCAAGCCTTAATTCTGGCTTCATTGATCTTTGTTCAGAGTTAGCGCTAAGTAGTAGTTTTGTACTACCAGGATCTGGAACTTTGACTACGCTAGGCAGCCATTATGCTAATTATGTTTGTGAAGTACCTCTTATATGCAAAATCTCTAGAAATATAAGTCAGTAATCATAGCTTTTCAGTCAGCTGTTAGAAGACCTGAGATTTGTAGGCTCTTCCTGAGCTGAATTTCCCCACGTACATACCACATGTAAAATCTGAAGCCTCAATTAGGTTGGAAGCCACTCACAAAGGTGATGAACTGCCCAGCTAAGGATTTGCCTTCCGGTCTCAGATGTGTTCACATCCCTTCCTGCTCCAACACGTGGGATGAAAATTTTCCAGGACAGTTCTTTTGCCCAAAGTTCAGTCTTGCCAGATTTGTCCTCTGACTCCAGCCAGCTGTAAAAGGACTGCAGTGGCATTTGGCAGACTTTGTGTTAAATAAGTCGCACCCCGTATCCGATGGACGTAGTTCACTGAACCGAGATGAGTTTTGTACTTTTATAGGTGATAGCCTCACACTTCAGTACAGAGAAGAGCAGCAGAACCTCTGCCGCTCCCTCGTTTTGTTTGTGTGCTTTCTCCTTTCTCAGCTGTCCTCTAAACCCGCCTCAGCAACTGGTGTCTGATTATTCTGGTGTTTGGCTGACATAGTTGGATTGTTATCAACGGCAACCTTGTGCGTACTTGGCTGAGTAAATTCAATCAGCTAATGAAATTGCGGTCTTTCCATCAATTGATTATCAAATTGCTTGTATAGTTCAGCTAGTCTACCACTTCTCCAGAGCTGCACATTTTTGTTTACCCAGGCAGTCTCTGCCTGACCCCTTCCTTGCCTTTCCTGGATGTCCCTTTTTTCACTCGACGTGCATACAGTCTTTGAGTCTGGCCAAATACCAGTGGACTTCATGGTCATTTTACTGACCATCCTGTTGAAAATGAATCAGTAAAAAAGGCATTTCAAAAGTTCAAGAGAAGCCAGTATGACCTTTTCTCTTATGCTGCCCCACGTAGCCCCTCCAGACACCTGCTGATTTACAAGGTGAACAAAGCTGGTGTCAAGAGAGGATGGTGCTTGCCAAGGCAGTGACCAGTGACCCATGGTTTGCATTTTGGGCAGGGAACACAGCACAGAGCAAAGAGCCTGCGGTGAGCACCTGCAAAGGATGGATTTGCCCACCTTCTTTTCGTTTTTTTCCCCCTAGTGCCAGTACCTAATCTTTGAGCAAGTAAAGGCGTCAGGTTGAAGTCCCTTTGAATTCCAGTCTTCTAGAAAACTGCTGTAGGTTTAATTATAGGGCAGCATTGGCAGTATACCTGCTGCTGTATTTGGTGGTGAGGTACAGTTTATGCTCTTAACTGTAGGTATTTAACACCCACTGAAGCCGAGACATGCATGTGAGGCCAGCTACCAGCTAGTTTGGGATGGATGTGAGCACCCAGTGCTTTGGGCCAAAATGCAGAAAAGCTTCAGGTTACGCTGCTGTCGTGAGTACCCAGTAGAAGCTGCTGTCTTGTGTGCATCTGAGGGACACGCTGGTTCCAGTTGGCACTGCAGAACAGGCCGATGGCCATTCTGCACTGCCGTTGTCCTGACAAACTGGAGCGTCTTGCTTACAGAAACACAATAGTGTTTTGGCTTGATCTGTGATAAACCTAATGTAATGCAGGAGGAGGTGTGGTTTGGCCCTTATAAGCACATACAGAATACCCAGTTGAATAAAACTGTATTTGGCAGATATGATAAAGGAAAAAGAAGGAAGTACAGTATATTACACCTATGGCTGCATTTCAGTAGGTCATATTATATGTCTATGGTAATGTTGTAATGGGTAATAATATTTAGCTGTAAAAGCATGGATTATGTTGGAAATAGTGTCAAGAAATCAGCTGATTAAAGGTGCATTTAATAAATGTATCTCAGTATGTGAAATTTGATAACATATGAATGTAACAGTAATAATAATATTGTGATGTTTTAGTATGGCTTTATAGAAAGCTCTTGTGTATATGAAGAAATAATCTTTAATGTATATCTGATTTATTTGGTAAGGTGACTTGTGTCTTTTCGTAGTCAAGTGACTTTCCTTTAAATTTGTGGGATAATTACTTGGGGTTTTATTTGTGTTGTTCTTTTAATAAAAATATTTTTACATATTTATAAACATAAATATTTTATTTTGTAACAATTACTGTGTTACACTTGGAAGTAAGAGGCATTTGCTCAACATGAGGGTTCAGCACTGCAGTACCTGCTTTCCTTATAGTAGCACAGTGAAGTATTGTACTGTGCTACCATACAAAAATGAGAATAACCAGGGAAATTCTTTCCACTCCATAGGATAGGAGGCTGGAACCCAAACTGTCCAGCTTTCCTTGAGACTTGTAAGCAGAGAGGCTTAAAAGAGACTACAGTTTTCATTAATGGACAGTACAAAATATTCGAAGCCGCTGTTGGCATGCCCGCCTCCCACAGGCTGTCTTGCACATTCTGCCTGGATCTAGGGAAGAACAAAAGGAACTTGCAAAAATGTCAGACAGATTCCACACCTTCCACTCAAAGAGGCTCTAGCTCTTCTAACTTCTTTTCCTTCCTGGGGATGTCCATAACAGCCTCTTCGGGAGGGGTGATAACTCCATTTAACTGGTCAGGGGAAAAAAAACTGTGCTCTGCAAATACAGTGGGTTTGTGGCTTGTGCATGTCCAGGAGCGTGGTGACAAGTTTGTGGGTACTTTCATGCTGCTCTTTGTGGAGCTCTGCAGTGAGACTCCCCTGTCCCTCCAACCTTATCACAAAAATGACATAGCCAGCAGATACATGACTTTGGTTGTTTCCGTTCTCTACAGATCCATCATCAAGGAGGACATGCATCAAAAATAAAACTCCTCTACAGAGAAATTATGTCTATTTAGAAAAGGTCTTTATATGATAAAAGTGCTTATTTTGGAGGAAGAAATCTGTTAGCATTACAGAGATCTGTTCACTTTGGCAGAAGCCCCCTGAAATCAAGAGATTGTTTTTCTTTTACACATGGAATACTGAATAAGACTCGTAATGATGGAGATTTACCTTTGTAGACTTTACCCTAATGGCACCTTCACTTAATTTTCCTGATAAAACCTTTATTGCAAATTCAGTAACCATTCTTATTTTTAACAAGCTTGCCAGCCTGCAAATAATTTCAGAGAAAGGATCTGTTAATGGGGATATATTAGCAAAATATGATCCAGCCACGATTTACCTTTCTTGTGTTAACTTTCTCTGAGTTAGGAAGGGAATCTGCAGTCAAGGTTTATAACTGCTAGTTCTGTGGGTGTTGTGTCATGCCCCCCCTCCCAGCCCCACAACAGAGTTTTGATTTTGAAGGGTCTGAACCACAATGGAAGTTTTAGATCCCACAGCCCGTAAGACACGTAACAAAGCATAAGCACCAAAGCAGGGAGTGTCACGACAGCATGGACACTACAGTTGATTGCCTGTTCAGTCGCTGAGCTGTTCTCTGTGGGGTCCTCTTGTCCATAAGGCACAGGTACAGAAGTGAGGTAAAGATTTTCCTTAATTAAGCTCTTCTCCTAAGGGTGCAGAGGAAAAATCTCATTGTTGTAAATGACTGAGTTTTGATAAAATGTTCTAAAAGGTTTCAGCCAGAGGCAGAACTGTTAGAGAAAATAGTTCAAATAAGCGAAGGTTTGTAAAATTGCTAGCAATTGAAACTGAGTTCCTATTATTAGAGATACTGAGCATTCTTAAAATTCAGAGTAGTGCTATTGGTGCTGCATATAATACTGTTAGGCTCTTTTTCTAGCAACTAGGGAAAGTAGCCTTTAGACAAACATTTTGATTTCCTAACTATATTCTGAGATTTGTGGTTTTGATGTTCTCGCTTCCTGCAAGCCTACAATGCAGGAATTAGAGGGTTTGTAGAAGAACCATCTGGGGAACAGCAGGATAATTCTGGCAGTCTTCCTTGGGATTTTCTTTTCTTTCATAAAAATACAAGAATGAACCACCTCCCCCAAATCCACCAAAGCCATGGGAACAAAGACAAGCACAGTTAGTCTGTATTGCAGAGGACCTTCCAGCTTCTGCAAAAATTGAAAAGGAGATTTGAATTCTTTCCTTCTGCAGCCATTGCCCAGCTTCTTCCCCAAATCTATCCTCCCTCTGACGTCCGTGGAACAAATTAGTGCCTGGGTAACTCCTCATGTGCTGGGCAGTAGAGAGTCCCTTCTAACTGCAACCTGTAGTAGAGCAGCTCCTCAGGGTGTCCCTGTGCAGATATTGGGGTTTTAAGTTGCTAAAATGTGATAGCTAAAGGATAGGGGAATTTCAAATCGCTCAACAAGTGCGTGCCAGCACATTTGGGTGTGCATACAGGAGGTGTGTTCTGATAGGGACTTGTAGGAAGGACGAGAAGGAGGGAGAGTTTTGACCCATGGCAGACATCCCAGCCTCTCTCTCCCAGATGTGAATGGAGTGCTTGGCTGTGCCTGTAGCTGTCAAGACCTGGCTGCTGCACTGGCATAGCACAGTTTTTGCACTAATGGGAGAAATTTGCACAGAAGAAAACACCACCTTACTGTGCAGACCTAGGAATAGGATTCCTTTTAAGAGGCATACGTTTCACATTAGTAAGTTGGCAGTGTCAGTTATGGTGGCAAAGAACGTGTGTGAGAGCTCTGACTGAAGCCCTCTTACCTGCCTATCCCCATCAGCTCTAATGACTTTGAATGAACATGCATGATTGCTGTAGACAATAAATAATAATTTTTTTTTTAGGCCCCTTACGGCTTCTTTTATTTTAAGACCCTGGTGATGAACTATTCACTTTTTTGCCAGTATTTTTCTTCTTGTGCCCTTTATATCTGCTCTGCCACAAATTCTAATTCTTTTGATGTCATGCAGAAATGTATGACAGCTTCACAAAAGTCTCTGCTTACTCTCAATTTCAAACCAGAAAAAATGTTGATTGCACCTTCTCTGGGAATGCTGAGACTAGAACTGAGCAAACATTCTTTCAAGAGCTACAGAGGGAATCTTTTGTGTCTCATCATTTTTTTTCATACATTTTCCAGCTGTATTTCATACTAGTACTTTCAGCTTTCTGCACAGTTATGGTTTCCTACAAATATTTACATGCAAAAAAGCACAGAATACTACTCTTAAACCATATTTCTCTTTTTCGCACACAGTAGAAATTGACTGGTTTCAACATAGATCTATTTCAGAAGATTCCCATTCGGAGTGCGCAGATTGAGGAGCGGGCAGTGTTACTGGGCAAGAACCATGCTTTCTCCACACCACTGCCTTGCGCCAGTTGCAGGAGCACTTATGATGTTCTACTACCATCTTCTCTAAACCACTTCTTCTCCCCATGTTATCCTCCATAAAACTGTATGCCATGCTACAAATCATATATTTAGACTAAGGCAAAACCATCTATCAGTTCAGTCAAGAGATATGACGATGTGGTTTTTGCTTCTAAGAGGTTAACAATTGCAAAAGATGCTTTTTAATGCTTAGTACTTTATTCACTTGATGTTTCTTTTTAGCGCATTGGAAAATAAATCTTAAACATTTCTTCTGTTATCTAGCACTTTAAGCCTTTTCATAGCATTTGTAACATCTCTTTGCCAACACTCCATCTGTGATTTTAGCTTGCAGGAAACACTTTGCAATTCCGTTATTAGCTTAGATGCAGAGAGCTGCTGTTTAAATATTAATTGTAACTTCCCTCATAAGTGCAGTGAAACCCACTGAGTAACTTGTGAAGTTCAATAAATATCTAGGAGAGTATGTTGTGGGTAGGGCCTGCTCTTAGCAAAGGTCTTACTTGAGTTAGCAGTGCAAAATGGATCATGTCCTGATGTTTCCTTTTCTCCTCTTACCTCAGTTCCCTTCCTTGTAGACACACAGCGAAAAGAAAGAATAAAGCATAACGTTAAACTGCAAGGATACTTCTTGCACAGTTAGCGTACTTTCCGCTAAGCTGAAGTGAGAGGATCACCATACAGTGCTTACAGGAGAAGATGGGAGATCCATCATTGGTTTCAAATCCTAGCTATTGGACAAATGCACTTCTAAAGTACTTATGTATCGCTCTGTCAAGAATCACACGTCAGTAGAGGCTTTATCTTGTGGTTGAGCCCTTTTCCTCTGTATTCAGTCATGAGCCTCAGCCCATTTCATTTCTCAATTCCACAAAATGTACTTTACACTTTAAAAAAAAAAATGGGAAAATATCATATGTTTACCGACATTTCAGGAAAGCATATTTGATAGAAGTGAGAAATAAAGTAGTTAGCACTGTCTGCCCGGCCTGTTTTCTGTGGGTCACCAGAGTATTGTAGTTGTAATACTCATATAATTGAAAGAAGATCAGCCCCATTAAAATTGTACGTTGTATTTTTCCCCTCTCTTCTTCTTCCAGATGGTTATTAATCTTTTATTGGTGAGATGGTTTGCCTACGGTGTAATCCGCGATTTTTTTCCTCGTGTCATTTAAGTGAGTTACTTCTTTTTGTGTTTGCAGGTGGACTGAATTTTAATCTGTTGAATTCTGTTAATTGCTTAGTATTTAGATGTTTTTCATAGTATCTTGCAAACATATAATAAATTTTTAAAAAATGTAAGTAGTACCAACATATTCCTTTTATTTTTCAGCGTTCTGTGAAGAGGGGTGCAGATATGGTGGAACTTGTGTAGCCCCTAACAAATGTGTCTGCCCTTCTGGATTCACAGGAAGTCATTGTGAGAAAGGTAAAGCTTTCCTGAAACACCTTCTTCTTTGGTAATGAGAAGTATGATATGCTAAATGAAGAAATAATTGCTTTTCATTCTTCTATGCTGCTTGATGTTTTCTCTTCATTGAAGATATGACTGTTCCATAGCTGCCTTTTCCTAACTGAAAGCTCGTCTTAAATTAAACATGGAAAATTTTGGACAATCAGGGATGTATCTGCTTTTGCTTCCAGTGGACACTTTTAGTTAATTAGAGGGGAGGGTAAATGAAAAATATTTACTTCACCTGTTTCATGTGGTGTAAGTTCAAGGTCACCTGTTTTTTCTGAATGTTGTGCAGATTAGACCAGAATTTGGATCCTTACTTTTCACTTAAAGTTATTGAATTCTTAAGATTTGATTTGTTTCTAAGTTACTGAGGCCACCAAATTTCATAGAATCACGGCCTATTAAATGCATCTGACTAGTGATGATTTGATCCTGCCTTTTCCCAGATTTTCTTTGCATTTCAAAATTTGCTTCTGACAGCCTCATAGACCCACCTTTCTGTTTGTTTTACAAAGGTATGGTTCTTTGTCTACCTTAAATGAGCAGGAAGGGATCTTACAGAACTCCACGTATGATTCTTACTAGATTCTTTATTGAGGTTCTATTTCACTTAACCCAATGATAGAGTTTTTTGCATTGCTTGTTTGTTAATAAACCTTTTGCACTTGCCTTTACTGGTGGAAATAAAGTGGGTTGTTCCTGCAGGTTGCACGATGCTAATATGGACAAGATTATAATTGGTGAGGTTTTGTTAAGGAAGAAAAAAAAGAGAAACCCAAGAAATAACTGTTAAAAACTGATGAATGAAATCACTTGTTACCCAGAGATTATTCAATAATTTGTGTGTAGCAGCGTCTATTTAATACATGGCTGTTCTGCTATCATACAAGTGATTTAAGCCCAATCGTCAACAAATCTGCTTTGAATAGCTTCTGAAAACTGCTAAAGCTTTTGTATGGATGTACTCAAATCACTGCATATTAAAATCCCATAGTTTCTAGTTGTCAGCTCTGTTTCTAATTATTTGGGAATAAATTAGGATGTTAATATTTTCACATAGAAGAAATGCGAGCACTGCATTATTTTTTTTTGCCTGTAGTCTTTGGGTTATTTGTTTTAAATAGAAATAAGCTCCCAAGCCTCCTGACATCCAGCAGTAAGTACTGGCAGTAGCCATGGGGAAGTAATACAAGAAGTACCTGCCTTAGAGTCCACCTGCCATAGCTCCCCAGCATCTAATCCTGCTAATTACCCTCTCCCACGTATAGTTTGCTCCTTCCTTCCCAAAATTTCTGTTATTCAGAGGAAACAGTATTTTCAGAGGGTTGCAGGGTAACAGAGATGTGTCCTATGCATATGAAAATGTGGTACTGCAAAACCAGTATCTGACAAGGTGCATCCCAGAGTCCTGAGGGAACTGGCTGATGTAGTTGCCAAGCCACTCTCCATGGGATTTGAAAAGTCATGGCAGTCAGGAAGTCCCCAGTGACTCAAAAAAAGGGAAACATTGCACCCATTTTGAAAAAGGGTAGAATGGAGGAGCCTGGGAACTACCAAGCTGTCAACCTTACCCCTGTGACTGGGAATATCATGGAGTAGATCCTCCTAGAAGCTATGCTAAGGTTCATAGCAGACAGGGAGGTGATTCGAGACAGCCAGCATGGCTTCATCAAGGGCAAGTCCTGCCTGACCAAGTGGCCTTGTGATGATGCAGTGACTACATCAGTGGACAAGGGAAGAGATATGGACGTCATCTATGTGGACTTTGGTAAGGCCTTTGACACGGTCCCCCACCATATCATTCTCTCTAAATTGGAGAGATGTGCATTTGATGCGTGGACTGTTTGATGGATGAGGAATTGGTTTCATCCAGAGGGTAGTGGTCAAGGACTCAATGTCCTAACAGAGATCGGTGATAGGTGGTGTCCCTCAGGGGGTCCATATTAGGACCAGTGCAGTTTAATATCTTCATTAATGACATAGTGGGAGCGAGTGCACCCTCAGCAAGTTTGTGGATGACCTTAAGCTAAGTGGTGTGGTTGACACGCCTGAGGGACAGGATGCTATCCAGAGGGACCTGGACAAGCTTGAGAAGTGGGCCCATGTGAACCTCATGAGGTTTAACAAGGACAAGTGCAGGGTCCTGCGCTTGGGTCAGAGCAACCCCTGGTATCAATGCAGGCTGGGGGATGAAGTGATTGAGAGCAGCCCTGCTGAGAAGGACTTGGGGGATACTGGTGGATGAAAAGCTGAACATGAGCCAACAGTGTGCGCTTACAGCCCAGAAGGCCAAACATATCCTGGGCTGCATGAAAAGAAGCATGACCAACAGACTATCTAGAAGGAAGAAATGTTTTATACTGCGGGTGCTGGGACGCTGGCACAGGTTGCCCAGAGAGGTGGTAGTTGCCGTATCCCTGGAAACATTCAAGGTCAGGTTGGATGGGGCCCTGAGCAACCTGATCTAGCTGAAGATGTACTATGGCTACATCTGCTGATGGCAGAGATAGTGGACTAGGTGACCTTTAAAGGTCCCTTCCAACCCGAACCATTCTATGATTCTGTGATTGCCTAAAGGTGCTCCGCCTACTCAGGAGCCAGTGGCTTTAGGACAGCTTTCAGCTCAACTGCCTATGTTTCTTTCACCCGTGAGTCTTAAACCTGTCTTTTTTCTTATAGCTGTATAGGGACTTCCATAACTAGAACACAGAGTCTTTAAACTGCTGAAGTGATGGTTTAAAATTGATAAATGGATGACATAACTATTGTTGACTCCTGTGTTTTTCATGTCTTTTGTATTGTTTTGATCTAAAATATGAGTTAGCACAGCAAGTAAAGGAAACATGGCGGGCACGGTACTCTCATTATATCAAGAAATTTAGAGGTAGGTGTCAGAAGAGCTAGCTTCTGTGTATAAAATCTATATGACTTCAACCAGGAGGAAATTTATTTTTTCTTTGGAGATGTATAGGATTTACCAGTACGCTACAAGTCAAACTAATGATGGTTACTTTGAGCAATCTGATGTGCAGGCTGGTTTGAAAATGATTAGGGCTTTGCACATGAGAAGTTGTCACATTTTTTGTGTTGGAGGGTTTGAAAACTTCAGCAGATACACCTTATGTTGTATGCATATTTCAGTGGCCAAGTGCACATCGGATCTATATGAGAACGGTTTCAGCCATCTGAGCCATCTGGGGTGAAATCTCGTTGGCAGCCGGTCACCAGTGGTGTCCCTCAGGGCTCAGTTTTGGGCCCAGTCTTGTTTAATATCTTTATCGATGATCTAGATAAGGGGATTGAGTGTACCCTCAGTAAGTTTGCAGATGACACCAAACTAGGTGGGAGTCTTGATCTGCTTGAGGGTAGGAAGGCTCTACAGAGGGGCCTGGAGAGGCTGGATGGATGGGCCGAGGCCTATAGTGTGAGGTTCCACAAGGCCTAGTTCCAGGCCCTGCCCTTGGGTCACACCAACCCCAGGCAGCGCTACAGGCTGGGGGCAGAGTGGCTGGAGCTGCCTGGCAGAA
>JAOXNO010000041.1:63405186-63443504 GCA_028565335.1 Limnodromus scolopaceus | reverse complement strand
AGGAGGCTGAGGGGAGACCTCATTGCCCTCTACAACTCCCTGAAAGGAGGGTGTACAGAGGTGGGGGTTGGCCTCTTCTCCCAAGGGAACAATGACAGGCCCAGAGGAAATGGTCTGAAGTTGTGGCAGGGGGAGGTTTAGATTAGATATCAGGAAGAATTCCTTTCCTGAGAGGGTGGTCAGGCACTGGAACAGCCTGTCCAGGGGGGTGGTGGAGCCACCATCCCTGGAGGTATTTAAGAAATGTGTAGATGTGGCACTTCAGGGCATGCTCTAGTGCCCGAGATTGTTGGTTTGTGTCTGTTTGTGGGTTTTGTGCGGTTGTGGGTTTTTTTGTTTTGGTTTGTTTTTTGGGAGTTTTTTGGGTTTTCTTGTGTGGTTGGACTCAGTGATCTCGGAGGTCCCTTCCAACCATGAAGATTCTGTGATTCTGTGAAGGTGCATGTCCTGGAATTAAATGTGCAGAGTAGAGAGGTGATGAACCACCTTTGAAGGAGGCTTCCCTTTGCTTCCCTGCTTACTCCTCAAAGATGTAGTGCTGTCAGGAAGAGGAGGCAGTTCAGTGAAGGCCTCCCTCATATTATCACTGCATTTTGCTGCAGTGTTTTTATAGGGCACCTAAAGTATTCAAAAAACGCATATTCGTTTGGATTTTTTTCCCTGTTGTCTGAAATGTTAGAAATAAGCTCTGTGTTCTATTTAATATATGGTAGCACTCCCTCAATCATTATGACATAGACTAAAGACAGTGAAATGGTGGGACATCACTTTAAATCAAAGCTTAAATGTTCCTGGTAAAACCTTGTCTGATGGAAGCTCATGGTGAACTGATGCATATCAGAAGTAAAATGATGTGTTTTGGTAATGTATTCTATTCGCCACGGTGCATTTAAAAATGTCCTTCAAAGCGACAACATAGCAATTCCTTATACATTATTTGTGAGCTGAAAGGACTCGTCACTGGCTAAAAACAGTGACCCAAATTGGCTCCGACATCATGTAAAGGGGAAAATGAATCAGAAATTAGAAATGTTGTTGAAAAGCAGGTGCGTTTACTTCTGAATATGAATCATATGTTACTCATCATTTCTGACTGCCTGGCTGAAATTAGGTTAATTAAAAATTCAGAGATTTTGCGAGGGGTAGGATTTATGTTGGTAATTTACTCAGGTGAAATTAAAATACACATTTAAGGCTTATGTACCAATACATAATTCAACATGCTGCGAAGAGGAATTAGCTCTTGCCAGTTGCTTTGCCTGAAACGAGGAATCATCATAAGGGCTGTGGGGCTGCCTTTTCTTTTTGAAGGTGAACTGCAAATTGATATCCAGAGATACAGTCAAGTAATCCCTCCTTCCTTCCATTCTTTAGAATGCTGTTGCTTAAGTGTGTGCTTGGTGCTTCTTCAAGAATTTTTTTGATTTTCTATTTAGGATCTGATTCTATCTTCTTACCAATTTGTTTGTTTGTTTTGTGTTTAACTGGCCAGGGCTGAAATCAATGATCTCTGTCATCATTACCATTTGTGATGGTATTTAACACGGTTGTGATACCTGTGCTGGAAAGTTTTTATGTAAGAATTTTTGCTGACATTGCTGTATGGTTCCAGTGTGTACGTGCCTGACGGCTGAGCTGGAGGTACGCATCCTTAACCGTAAAGGATATAACACTGTTGGCTTAAGCCCAGGTGCCTCCTTGGCAGGGTCCCTGTTAAAGGCTTCTGAGAGGCATTTCGGTGTGCAGAGGAATGCAAACACGGTACTCTGTGAGAGTTGTTGGCAGCGTGGACTCAAATGCCCTAATTTTCCATCCAGTTGATTTTTTTTCTCCATCTCATATTTTTGCAACATTAAAAAAAGCCAAATCCCATGATTCTTTGAGCTGCTTTTGTCTCTCTGGAGGAGCCGCAGGAGTTTTAATGCTGGTTATGTAGACAGGGTTCACCGTTATTCTGTATTTGTGGATTGTTAGTCACTACTGTCACTGATGAAGTGGTGAGGATGAGATAGACAGGACGATCTACGATAACAAAGGCAGGAGTAAATGGATGATTGAGTGCCTAGAAATTGCAGGCATTCTTTGAACACCTCCCTGCAGGTGGCAGAGTCCTGTGCATGGGCCTAAGAAATACATAATAACTTCTGTACAGCTCTGGGATGGTGACCAGTGCTGGCAGAAGTTTTAGCTAAAGGAGTTAGTTACAGTATCTGCCTGTACAAATTCTGACTTTGGGCAATAAGCAGGAAACAGCAGGAGGATTTGAAGCAGTGGGTTCCAGGTTAGGGAATATATGTACGTGTGTGTATATATATGTGGGGTTTTTTTTTCAATATTTTTTGTAAAGTTGCATGGAGGCTTTTTACAGTGGTGGGGTGTTGCCCCCAAAAGATATTAAAAAAACTGGCTCGTGAAATCTGCTGCCTGAGTAGAGGGGTCTGGCTTGTGAAATCTGTTTGAGCAGGAACATAATCAATGGGGAATAGGATTCTGGTAGATTAGGAGGACATTGTGTAGGCTGGAGCTCAGAGAGGTAAATATTTTTGTGATAGCTACATGTGTATTTCTCATTGAGTGATAGAATGCTGTCAAAGAATTGCCTGCTGATTGTAAACAGTCAGAAGCAAGGGTAAGTGAAGCATCAGGATGTGATAACTACTGGTGCCATTCTTCCTGTTGTTTTGGACTGTGAACAAAAGGTTGTCTGATATTGGGGTGAGAGGTCCTTCTCCAGTATGTACCATGGCTGAGAGACGTGCTTTGAATCCCAATAATTATATTGAGTGGGAAAAAAAAAATAAATCAACACTTCCAGTGTTGCATTAGTTAGATACGGACTTTTCAGTTACAGGTTTCACAGGTGTGCAATGAAATACACATATGCTTATATCTTGAAATTGGGTATGTCATGTACACGCCATGGAAATGAGGAGGCCTGTAGCTGGTTTGTTTCATACTAGTTAGCAGTATCTGGAGTTGTTGTCTAAGAAGTTCAGTACTTATTTGTGTACTCATCTCTTAAATTGCTTCTTCTGGGATATATTATCTTCTGCAGTCCTTTGGTTAAATCTTCCTACAGTCTGTATTCATTTGGACCCTAGAGATAGAAAAAGAAAAAGTGAGAATTGTATTTCCATGTGCTATTTCTTTTATTGCTGAGCTGGATCAATATTTAGGTGTGTAGCTATCAAAGACATTTCAGTTGAGGAACCTGGTTTCAAAAAAAATAAGCAAACAAAATCCGAAGCAAAGCAGAGGAAGAGATCTTTCAGTGAGTACGGTAAGCTAAATGTCAAAACTCTCTACTTTTCTCTATCTAAGATCTTTTGTAAAGTATGAAGCAAAGTTTATTTTGGGAAAGAAACCAGCTGTGCAGCTGTGGGCTCAAGGCTTTGCATGAGATTCTTTCTAAAGCCTCTCATTTCAAGGTGAGGCAAAAGCAGTATAGTGCAGGATAGGACGGGTGAAGTGAAGATGCTTATTACAGTGAACGGTGATTGTGGTTGATATGACACTCCTGAGGGTGTGACAGATCCAGAGAAGGCAGATGCTCCAGGTGGCTGAGGTTATGCTGCTCCATTTGCTGCCAAGCTGTTTACAGCATTTGCCCCAGTGGTGCTTATCACAAAATGGCAAGGGGTGATATCTTAATGTGATAGAAGAAACAAAGCTGTCATTTGTAAAGATATTGGGGACTAGATCAAAGAATATCTGCTAGAAAAATCTGATTAAGACTGTCTCTGAGGATCAAGGGGACATCTGTCTGCAAATCAACAGATAACTCTCAGCGGAAGAAAAAAGTTGTTCTATCTCACATTGCCAAGCCAAAGAAAATTGAAATCACCCAGACTAAGAACACCCTTCATCCCCCCAGCTGACCATAACATGAAGAAACTGGACTTGTTTTTGTAGTTCTTACGCTGCTTTATATATTGTAAAAGTTTTTCCTAAAAGGCAGGGAAAAAACTAAGCAGACACTGCGTCTGGGTTTGGTTTGGTTGTTTGTTTTTTTTTCTTTTGCTAGAGATATTTTTATGTTGCTGTATGGTTTATTTGTTATGTTCAGGTGTCTGGGTCTATATATTTTTGTTTGTTTGTAATGAAAGGAGTATCTAGTATACAATTCTTTTATGTTAACTGAGATGTTACCTTGACGTTCCAAGTAACAAATGGTACCAATATACTAATGTTCTGTTATTTGTGTGACTTGTGGTGATGAAATATCTCTTTCATAGTTTTCCGACATTGTGGGAGACATAGTTGTTTGGGGTTTTTTACGGGACAAAAAATTGTTCGGGGTTTTTTTCTTTTTCCCATTTAATCCCCAAAGCTTGCACTTAGAAATTGGGTAGTATTATATTGCATATCCTGGCTGGGATTATGCTCACTATTCTAGGTTCCTTCAATTTGAATTTCCCCACTCAAAGTCCACTTTATTCACTCTGACCAATGTCTATATGCCAGCTAGACATGTCAGGTGTTGCTGAAGGATGCAGTTTTACCTATACACAAGAAATAGAAGATGTAGCTAGCTGACGTTTGATTTGCATTTTGATTCATGCAAAACAATATAATCAAGGGGTAATTTCTGTTGATCAAACTTTATAATGCATGTAAGATCCAAACCCAGATTCTAAAAGCCTTATTCTCTTGCCTTGAATATTAAGAAAAATAGCTTTAGAATAGTGGCTTGGCATGCCATCTTTCTTTGTGTTCCTGTTCCTGTTCTGGATGTTCTTGGATTAATATCTTGTGAAGACCCACTATAGAACTTATTATAGAGCTTCCAAAAATAGCTGCTATGTTTTATTATTCCTTAGTTACCTTAGTAGTGAAATGAGAATACATGTGGTATTTAAAGAAATGAATGGGTGTGATTTCATTAAGTCAGTGGCTTTGCATCTTCCTTTTGTAATGGAGCAATAGATTTAACTCCTTCATTGTCTTCCTTGCTGAAAAGTAGGCAATGAAAGATCTAAAAAGAAAATGACAGTAAGTGCTTTGGAAGGGAAGGAAGAGTGGGTAAATTTAGGAGGAGATTGATGGCTCGCCTAGACCTCCAGTGATAAAGAAGTAATTAGCAGAGGGAGAAACTCCAAACAGAATTATGCCATCTCCTTTAGATTCAGGTACCCTGCCAAATTGTTGGATAGAAACCTATGTTCAGTCTCTTTAAAGGTTGCTAGCAATTGCCTTGAAATTAGAGGTGGGTGGTCCTTGTAGCAGTATGGGGTGAACTGATTGAATTTATATTAAAAATTGACTTTTTGATGTGGTGAGGACTGATAAACATAGCCTTCATAGAACCATTTGAAAGCAACGTGGCTCTGTAGTGCGTCAGAATTTAGTGACTCAGTCAAGTTCTACATGAGAAGCATCTACTGCTACAGTTGAGTTGAACTTTCAAAAGGCCCTTCACAGAACATGGCTCCATAAACTCTGTGAAGTTTAAGAAGATGAAGGAGTATAAGAGCACTGTTCAGATGAATGCTTACCAGTTGGAATGTCTCTGGAAGCGTCTTTCCCCCAAACATGTTCTGTGAGCCCCCATGTGTCCCCCTTCCCATTGTCACTAGCTGTATGTGGCAACCAGTGGAGCCAGCGAGCTGTCTGGTTTGGAGTAACTTCCAGAGCAGAGTGAAGGGAGAAGTTGAGTGAGAGTCCTTTTGATTCCCTAGTGCTGGGCTGGCTGCATGGCCTGCTCCTTCGGGAGCCTCTTGGCCAAGATAACACTCCTGGAGTGTCACCTTAGGCTTCTTGGGCGCTGTCACACAGTGATGTACCTCTGTGAAGCAGAACTTCTCTTTCGGTGCTAAAGGGATGTGTGGCAAAAGGAAACGGTGCGTGTTCTCAGGCTGAATGGAGGGACGCTCGTAGGGTTTGTTTCTAAAATGTGCCTGGAAGGTGCGAAGCGCGGTGCAGGGGGTGGAGACAGTATTCACAGGCAAAAAGGAGGTGCCTGTCTTTCCGAGGTGAGAGAAAAGAATGCTGTGAGCAGTATAGGCTATTCTAGCTAAACGGGTAAAGATTGTTAGGGCATCTGTTTATCCCCTACTTGGTACCTGGAAATCGCTGGGGGATAGGAAGGTTTGTTTATTCCTGTTTTCTTTGTTTGTTTCGGCTCCTGCTACACACACAGAGTGTTAGATGTTTATTCATCCATAAGTTCTAATTATGTACTACAGGAGGAACATCATGTTTTGAATGATACAGGTAATCTAAGCAGTAAGAAACTTCTCAGCTCTAAATATAAAAGCTCCCATGTTCCCTCGGGACTTCCTACAGCCCTCAGCCCACGTAGCTGAGTTTTGTGCCAAAGCATTGCTCAAACTGAGGCACTGGAATTTTTTCGTCGCTGGAGACCACGTTGCTTTGGCCTTTTCTTAAAGTGCTTCATCCCTGACTAAGCGTTCATCCAGTTTATCACCCGGAACTTCTCCCACACCTTCTGTGCAGTTGTATCTGCTTCAGTTTCCTCTTGGATTCTGAGGACCAGGCAATGGGGTTTAAATTTTTTTCCAAGTGGCGGAATCACCACTTGAATTATATTAAAGAAAACCAAGAACTACAAAGCACTCCAAAATGTGAGTAAATATTTATATTTGAGCAAATAGATATATTCATATAGTAATGACATTTCCATTTTGCAACTAAGAGGTTTCCATATATGAAGCATTTCTTGTGATGTTAGCTGTACGGAAAGGACAGTTGCTTTAAAATACCTACTTCATGATGACTTAACTACAAACCACGTCTCTCTCGTTTTAGTGTGGTTAATTTAAAAAAAAACCAATCAGCAAGTCTGCTTTGAGTGCGGTGCAGTAATGTTAATTTTGCAGCCTAGTTTGTCAGGACATTCTGACCCCCTTTTTTGGTTCTTCCAGGCAGATGCCTACATCAGTGAAAAACAGGATATTTCAAAGGAGAAATCTCAGAATAGGTAGTGAACTAACTAAATATTAAATAAAAACTACCTCAGTCTGTCCAACTGCAGGCAGTATTTAGGGGACATTATTAAGTTTAATGAGCTCGTTGCCACCTTCCTTTTTCTTATTAATAGCCAGCTCTGGACTGGAGAATCAACCATGAATATTTAAATTTGCTGATAACCTAGAAATATGACTCGAGATGTGCAGAGCAGGCACAGAGAGGTACTTACATTTTTTAAGATAGAAATGCTCTTGGTTTCAGCGGGAATTTCACCTGAGTGGAAGCCTTAGGATCTGGTACAGTTGAATTAGGTGAAATGAAAAATAAATGGCTCTAGTGAAATAAAAGAGCATTTAGAGTGGGGTTTATGTGGAACAAGCTGTGTTAGTTGCAGTTACCAGTGATAAATATGCTATCTTTAACTCGTTGATCTATGGTACGAGCCTAACTAGCTAATCTGGGAGTACGAGCCTGTTCAAACTGGGTAGAGAATTCAGTCTCTCTGGAAAATTTGTACGACTCTGAGAATTTTACTACACAGAGCCCCATTTCCGCTGAACTTTAATACAGTGAATGCTAACATATTTCATGAGTGATCTCATTCACTTAATTGAAATTAATCAAGGTGTAGTGGGAGAAAATGTGCCTCAGTCATCACGACTAGCGTCAGAATCCTAGAATTGTCTGGGTTGGAAGGGGTCTTTAAGATCATCTAGTCCAACCGTCAACCTAACTCTGATACAAACCACCACTAAACCGTGTCACTAAGCACTATGTCTACCCGTCTTTTGAATACCTGCAGGGATGATGCCTCAACCACTTCCCTGGGCAGCCCATTCCAATGCTTAATGACCTTTTCAGTATAAAAACTTTCCCTAATATCCAATCTGAACCTCCCCGTCACAAAAAAGAAAATAATTTCTTTTGAGAGATAATGTGACAAGTGAAAGGAATGGAGCAAAACAACAAGCTGAAGTTGTGGAGGTTATTGTGTATTTAATTCTGACAAAAATTCCATTTTCCTGCAGTTTTTCTTTTTTAACTTAAGATTTTTTTTATCCTGAAAAATTATTGTATTAGAAGAATAGTTTAAGATGATGGAAGTGATGCAACAGGAAAAACAAGGAAATGTAGCCAGCAAGATCTTCTCCCATGTTAATAGGAATTCATCACCAGAAAGGCAATAGATACCTCCACTTTCTTTCATTGGGCTGACAGAGGAAGAGATCATGTCCCCATTCGTATAATCCTTGGAAGGCAAATCAAATGGCATAAATCACTTACTCTCTTACCTGACTTATGTAGATTGCAGCTTATGTGCAATGAGGATTAACTAATCCAATTATTCTGGTTTAGGACTCAGGGTGAAAATGGGAGTTAACCCCTTGTTGAAGGGAGTATCATCCTTTATTAACTGAGGTAGCCTCTGTAACATCCACAATTTTGTTGAATTTCAGTCATTTTGAGTATCTGTTTTTGTAAGACTAACACCCATGGTTTTCAACAGTTTGGCCCAGGAAGATTGTAGAATCAGGGTGTTGTTATACAGCACTACAGCGAAGAAAAGCCTACAACAGGAGGAGGTGGCTCTTTGCAGAGTCTGCTGAATTGAAATCAACGTGTGGACTCAAGAAAACACGTTTGCCTTTAGGATGGTACTCATGTGTATGTACAGAAAATAAACGCAATGGGACGTTTTGCTGAGATGGAACCTTACAAACTTTCTTGTCCCCTTCCAAAGCTTTTTCTGTATCAGGTGAAACAGTTTTATTGTCCGTAGTCTGTTTGACAGTGATGTGCCTGTTCTGCTGCAGAAACTACACGATGTGCCCAAAGACTCCCTTTCACAGTGGACTGTTTTCTGAATAATCCAGCATATCATGCCTGGTGAAATACCAAAAAGTCAATAGAGTAATACCTGTTGGGTGCCAAATAGGCCTATGAATCTATCTACTAGAAAGTGTGGCATTAAAGCTTATTCCAGATTCAGAGCTCACTAACTTACAGTGCAGATTCCTGTTGCTTTTGTTAGGCTTTTGTTCATGTCTGTAGTCCCTAGAGAAAGAATATGTGAAATGTTAAAATAATACTGTGCTTAATGTAGGGTACATATGAAGCATAAAAGTAACTTGGATTGTTCTGGTTGAATGTTTTCTTTGCTAGTTCCCTTATGATTGAAATGGCTTTAAAATAACAGTCATACTCAAACTCAAGGAACTATGTGTCAAAGGTATTTTCAAACTTTTTATAAAGTTATGATAAAAATCTGTTCAGTCCTTCACATTTGCAGAAATAGAGAGTTTTTCTTAAATCTATCAATCATTTTTTGCTCCTAAAAAGAGAACCTCTGATTTAGCAATCCTGGCAGTTCAATAGCTGGAGTTTTCTACTACTTAAGCTGTGTAACATCTGAATTATTTCTTTCAACATGTAATATCTACTAAGTAGATCAGTCATTTCAGAGACAAACATAAATGGTGGAGGTTTTAGTGAAAGAGTAAAATCCCCTTTCTTGATTTTTTTTCTGAAGAGACATGCTCTGTAGCTGGCAATCTAATCTTTGGAATGGTACTCATTTATCTTTTGAATGAGACATGAAATGAAAGTCCTAAACGCTTCTGGTCATTAAAGATCCAGTTGAACCAGTATCCTATTTCAGCTCAGGTAATTACATTCTGCCTTCTTTACCAATGTCAGTCAGGAAAATTACTCATTTGAAATAGCTGTCTGGCTAAGCATGGAGCGGCACCAGTGCCTTAACTTCAGAGATGGCTAGCTACATTTCTGTGATAGGTTACAGGTCCTTACAGCTTTTGATGGCAATGACATAGTTTTAAATGTGAGTGACTCTTAGGTGGAGTACAAGCGTGTAGGTGTGTGAGCGTGAGCTCAACTCATCCACTGTCCTTCTCATTGCACTGTCTTGGGAGTAGCGGTATCTCTGATCTGGATGGCAGAGTTCACCAGTTACGGGTTCTTGCACACCTACTGCATCTTCTTCTTGTAAGCTGGTAGGCAGCAGGACTCTTTGAGCTGAGAAAAGCAGAGGGGCACTCAAACTCTGATTAGGATCCCATGCATCACCCTTGCATGTGCTGAAGCCACCCGGCTTCTTTATAATGGCGTACTGGTTTCTTGCCAACTTGTGCTGTAGGTACTGCTCAGTTTGAGAGAGATTAAATAGATTGTTCTCATTGTTCTCAGTATTTTAACAAGTAGCCAGATGGGTCTGTCTTTCCTTTTGCAGGACTGACCTTGAAAATCAATGAAAGTTTTCAGGCTCAGAAGTGAAATAGCTTGGTCTGCGTGAGCAACAGTTTGGTTCTTCTCTTGAGTGTTACCAAAATACCGAAACTGGGCTGCTGTTGATCAGTCAGAAGGTGTGTCCAGTGCGTGTATTTTACTTCCTTACATGACCACTTATGAAGACTGAATTCCATTGAAGCGATGTTTTATGAAGGTCTTCTAGGTTCCCATTTGATGCTTTGGAGCACAGGTGGTACTACAGTATGGGAGAGGTGTTTAGCTATCAGTAATGGTTTATGGAAGGAAGAATTCTCTCTGGCAATTATTTGTGATTGTGTTTCCTAGAAAGAGACTGAGTAGTTTCTCTGGTTTTGGTTTGGCTGTTTTTTTCTGTTTACCATAGACTGAGTAAAGAATGTCCCGTGGGCTGTGTCAGCCCCTGCAGAAAATAAGTTTAGTCGTGCGACAGGACAGTTTCTTTTTTTTTTTTCTGCCAAATACTCACTCTGTCCCTTTCTACAACAGCTGCCCTGGCCACCTCTTGTGACAGCCCTAGCTCCGGAAAGCCCATCAGTCTGTCCAAAATGAATTCAAAATAGGGAAAAAATACCCCTTTGCATAGCACAGGGGATTTTTGTTTAGTGTCTGTTACAACCCAGGCAGATTGTGAATCCTACAGTTAATGGAAGCTGCTTTTTGGGATGGGACTTCCGTTGCCTGCTAAAGCCTATTTTTCTGTCCCCCACCTGTAATTATTTTGTTTCTTACCCTTGGAATGTCCAACACAGAACTTTTCAACTCTTTCTCTTAACTGTGTGGAGAAAGTAGAGATTTAATTCGTACCCCAGAAATTTTATTCCATTTTCTCATCTGAAATCTTGTTTCTCCTCCAACTTTTATAGAGTTCACAGCTGGTGCCGTTTGAAAGCTGTGTGTGCTGATAGCAATAACAACTCCCTCAGTGGCCCCATTAATCATTTATAGGCTAGGGAGTCAGATACAGTGTGATAATGCCTAGCTATTCCTAAGGCCTCCCTTCTGAGATAACCGAGTCATGTGTTTTTTTGAAGGGAGCTTTGATTTAATTTATTTTTCTCTCTCCCCTCCCCCCATCTTTTCTCAGCAGGCTTTATTAGGTGTATTCATTACTGGATAAGATGAAAGTAAGTTGCATGTGTAGAAGGATGTCGGTAGGTCACTGAGGATACAGAATCTGATCAATAATGACCAGAATTTCCTGATATCTAATGTCCGTCTCACTGATTTGACTGTGGGGGATTTTTTCAGATCCTCCCGTGATACATAGTTTACAAATATAAAAAGAATTAAATGCAAAATTACATAAGAAGGAGGTAGTCCATTACTCACTTTTCCAGCCACTAAAAGAAGAGATGTCTCTCTCTGTTAAAGTTGTGGGTTGTCCTGAGTGTTCCTTATTGAGTGTTAAATAAATTAACTGGTGTATTAAATCCATTATTGCATCTTGCTACAATCAGCAAAATGAAATTCATCATTTATCGGTCCATTTGCTGAATAGTTTCAATAGTGAACTTGATTCACTGCAAAAATAAATTGTAGTAGCTCCTTTGGAGGAAATTCTTACAGGAAGAAAGAACATCCAAAATGGGAAATATAATACTGTTGACATTGCTACACTGTTGACTCTTGTGGAAAAGTGGAAGACCTCTCACTTCATGCATTTAACGTGATTTTTCATGAATGTTAAATTCAGTCTAGATGAAGAAACTCATATCTAGTATATTCACATTTCTGGATTCCGTGTTTCGCTCTTCTTTACATTGCTGTATATTAAGCGACAGTCTTAAAAGGCGTAGACAATTTTTCTAAGCCAATTTGAGAAATAAAATTAGGAAAGAATTAAGGGAAGAATTTTGTGTCAAAGCTAAAAATGACAAATTTGATAAACTACCTGTATGAGAAGCAATAGATTTCAGTTTTCCACTGAAAGGTAGTATTTTTGAGACATGAAGAAGAGGCTCCAACCAAACCAGGAAGTAACTCCATGATTTTTTTTTTCTTTTCCCTATTAGAATATATCACTTTTGAGTACAAAAGAAGCACGATACCTAGGGGCTGACCACAATGTATCTGAGCCATAATGTAAACCCCAAAATACTTTGTGAAAGATATAAAACCTTATGGGCTCACTGGTTTCCACGACTTTTTGGTTTATACCGTCAGTTGTACTGAAACAAGCTGAGAATCTTGACCTATTAAATTTGGTGAAAAGGGATTTTATAACACCTCAGTTTACCTAACAGAATCATAAAAGACGTTGTCAGTCTTTACCCCACTGATTTTTCTTGCGCTATGAGCAGTCATCTTGATTTCAATTGTCTAGTAACGATGTAAAGTACAGCTCAGTGTAAGAGCGGGTGGCTGAAAATTCTAGCCAAGGATATACAGAAATTCATTGGCTGGAACTAGGAGGCACTGAATTCTTTATTTCACGGCTCTAAAGATTTTGGCTGGATGAATTTTAATCTTACAAGAAAAAAAACCCACTTGTGTTAGTGTGCAGTGTTGTAAAGTGTTTAAGGTGGAGATGTAAAGAGAGAATGAATGCCCGGGAATGTTGGCTTTCTGACATATCAGATCAAGTGCACGCAGAAATTGGTGTGCTTAGTGAGGAGTGTAAGCACAGAAGCAAAACCTAAGAATGGGAGATCTAATTCCAGTCTTTCTGTCTGGTGTATGTCATATATTTTGGCACACTATGTGGATATTTGCACCATTTGGGAATGCTGCCACAAGTAAGGTGGCAGAAGAGCCACGTAGCACAGAGCATCTTTTCTCTAGATTATGTAGAAAAGCCTAGTGTCTTTAAATATGTTTGGACTGTTATTAGTGTATTTTTATAGCATAAAAGGAGGCTAGAAGAAGGGGAAAAAAACCATTGACATTCCTGAATAGTTGATTGAGGAGTTAGTGTAGAACGTATTTTATAAAATTGATTGCATGACTATATAGTCTGTTTATAATCCCACTTAAGGACTATAAACAAAAAAAAATTATATTGAGAATTTGTATATTTCAAGCAGACTTCAGCAATAGATTCCAATTTTGAGCAGGTCAGCCATAAAGATGGAACTCAGTTGTCATGTTGTTAATTTAAAATAGCATCTTTTTTGTTGTACCATAGCACTAACATTAGGGACCAATTTATAGACACAGAGATTATTTCCTCTTTGGAAACAACTGCTGATTAATTTGTCATAAAAAATTGGGTGGAGATTATGGTTGTTTATCCTTCTTAACAATTAACTATTTTATGAAATTCCCTGCAGCCGTTCTCCTAAGACACCAGGCAAACACCTTGTAAGGCAAGGGATAAACAAAGATCTAATACAAAGTCATGACAAGTTTTGGGTTCCCTTCCATGAGTAAAGATCCTGAGAATTTGGTGAGGTCATCTTCAAGGACACAGCTGTCTTAAGACAGCCAGACAAGGGATTTTCTGTTTCTTCGGGTTATTAAAAACCAAGATAAAGCCTCCTTAACAGACAAGTTTATACTGGAAAGATTATACTGGAAAGATTGATTGCTCTGTTATTAAGGGCTGACTTGGCTGTATCTGGTTCCTCCTACTTTCTGAAAGAAAATGACAAGCAACCCCTTTAGTTACACCTATGTATTTTGTGGCTATGTAATGTATGTATAATACAACTTATTTTCGACTGAAGTAATCTGTTTTTTAAGAACTCCTGAGAAAGGAGTGCAAAAATTGCTTGTAAACGTTGGCAGATAATCACAGTATTCATGAATTCTCACTTATTTTTCTTCTTCTTCCCTCTCAAAAATATCCAGTGTTGTTGTGAGCATTCTGTTACTTCCAGAAAATAATTTGAAAGTGAGATACTCTAATCTAAATTCAGTGTAAATATAAATACTGCTAAAATATGCTTTCAGGACTAACGTAGGATTATATGTATGCTGTGGGGTGTAGGTCATTGCTTGTTTTCAGAAAACAAGGATTTCTGTGTCTAAGTTGTACATCACAAGTTCTGAGCCATAATTTGTAATTTTTGTATATGTTTGCTCTATGGAGATGAGTCCAGGCAAAATACTACGCAGTTAACCGCTTCCGCTTCAGTTGTTTTCTGTTTGCTAAAAATTTATACCTGTGCTGAAGCAACATACCCTAGATGAGGCAGGTGGGTCTGGCTAGCCTTCTTGTATAGTAGTGAAGAAGTGGAATAAAAAACTCATATTTTCATTATTCTAGTTCTGGATTTTATCTGTGCAACCTTTGTGCACATATGTACATTTAGAGTGGCTTAGGTGGGAGAGGATGCCTGACAAAGGCCGTAAGAGCTGCACCACCAGGTAATAATAAGTGAGGAAAAGAGAACTCATGGCATTTTTCATCTGGTCATTCTATGTGCATTGGTGTCAGAGGCAGCACCATGAGTTGCCACACCAGTGTCATGATTTTTCTAAGACCTGTGGCATTTTCCCAAAACGTTGTTTCTCTAATAGCACCTCCGTAGCTGTGAAGTCAGCTCCACAAGAAAACCATGTGCTGATAAGGTGCAAACCAGCTTATAGTTATCTATGTAACCTTCTCTCTGCGATTTATTATTTTACCCAGATGTGGATATTGAGAATATAAAATGTCTTTAGATGATCGTATGAATGGCTAAATGTGCGTGTCGGGTAGGCTTACATTAGGAAGGACTGTGAATTCCTTTTCTTTGGAGCTGAGGAGGGTGTTGGCAATGCTTGAAGAATAGCAACCGAGTGGTAAAAAGAATGTAGATGCTCTTGAATTGTGATGATTTTATTATTTTATTTTTAATTTTGCCTCTTTGGATAGATGGATTACATGGTCATGTGGGTAGATAACGTAGCATAGATAATTCTATCCTTGTGGTGCTTCGTAGATCAAGCTTTTGATTTCATTGTTCGTTTGCTCTGAGCAGTGATACTGAGAGCATTACAGCATTTGGATGTGAGGATTTCTAAAACGATGAAGCAAATTTGGCTTCAGAATGTAAACATGTATTGTAACCATGTAAAAATTATCAAGTGAATAATACCGTGAAAATATTCTGGATTTAAAAAACCCTACCAACCCATATATTGGACTTCTTACTGTAATTTAGAATTCAGGGTGAAACTCAGCTTATTAATATTTAAAAGGAGAGTCTTTTCTCTAAAAATCAATGAGTAGATGTAATTATTTGTTTTAGCAAAGAGGTTTAAAAATGAGAAATTGTCTACTGGTGTGGAACTGTCCTAATGCTGCTGGCTATGAATATATTATAGAGCTATATCTTTATAGAAAACATTTCTGCCCTGTCATCTTCATTTAATACAGTCATTTTCTGCTTTATTCATTTCACCTGGGTTAAATTTTGTTTACAGTGTAATGCAATTTAAGTTATTGAATATGATTCTCATAGGTCTCTCACTCTGAGAGAGAGATATAGCACTAGCCTGCAACTTGCCTTTGTTTTTGGTGTCTGTATTGCTGAAGTCTGCTTACATCAGACACATATAAATAATGAAGCTGGCAAGAATTTAATATCATGGAAAACCATCTCAGAACAAAAGCCAGTAATTTTGTGCATGTATATCTTTGTGTGACTTCTTAGGCCCTTATATTATACTACCCGTATTGCTTGTTTGCACTAAACCCAACAGAGGAATATGTTGCTGAAGATATTTCTGCAACGAATGTTCAAGGTGTGAAAATTAAAAGATGTGTATTACCTTTCATTAGCCTTTTCATTACCTTCAAGCTGTTTTGGCAGACTTTCTTACTCAACGTAATTTGCTATTTACATATATTAGTATTAAATCATGCTTTCAAATGCTATATATTGTTTCCAATATTAAAGTATATTCCATAATTGACTTTCAAGACTTTTGAAAACTGTACATTTTTTCACAAAAAATGATGTAGTCTTGCGACCCAACATTTTTATGAGGGAAAAACCCACTTTGTTTTATGTCTTTATTTCAGAGAATGCAGACAGTTGCCTACGTTTATTTTTTTAGTCCTTCAGTATTCTGGAGAATTTTTTTTTACAGTTTTGAGTAGATCTGAAGTTTCTGACAGCAGAAAAGCCATAGAAATGGTTAGGACTCAATATGATGCAGACAAGTGGCAGGTGAAGATCCTGCACACGGTTCTTGTTACTTGAGCCACCAGAATTCCTTGACGTTTTTTCACGCCGCCTTTTGTACTGCTGGTTTTTGTCCCCTGGGGACAAAGGCTGGCTGCGGCTTGCTCAAGGTGACCTGTCTGAAGCAAGGATTGAATGCATGCTCTAAAGGGGAGGGATTTTAAAATCGCCAGTCCACAGACAGAGGGTGGAGCAAGCTGTTGGATTCTGAACGTGATGATTTGTTAACTTCTCTCCAGAAGAAAACTCTTGTGATGATCTTGTGACCTTTTGTTTCCACCGTAATGGTAGGGAAGTGTCTTCATTGGTTGTTCGATTAGTCTGATATTAGAGGTAGATGAGTAATACTGTGTTAAGGGCAGTAAGATCCAGACGTGTTCATTGAGGCCCATTATTATTTGGTCTGGGTTTTGTGTGTGTGAGCAAGATATAATGGAGGTAAACACAGAGAAGCCTCCTCATACAAAGTAGCAGTGGGAGTACTAGAGTGTTTGCTTGAAATTGAAACGGTGGGACATATTTCTCCAACAATTTGTACTGCTTTTCACCTATTTTATTCTGTGAAAGAGAGATGTTAGCATCTGTTCTTAACTTACAATAGGATGCCTTGAGGAAGAAGGTTTAGGAGATGTATCAGTGGTTTGAGTGCTGGAAGTCTGAGGAAGAACTCTTTGAAACTGTCCTCGCAGTTTCAGTTCTTTGAAACCAGATTCTTCACCTCCATAAGTACTATGGAAGCTACTCCTCAAAAATTATAATTTCTATGCTATAAAATCCTTGCAATATGAAGAACTGTCATATCCCACATGTGATGTTTCTTTTCCTGGCTTCCAATTAAACTCGCTCAACTTCATACATTTAGCTTCTTTGTTGTTGGGGTTTTTTAAAGTATTTTTTTTTTAATTGAAAGAAAAGCAATGCTGAAATATGGATTATACAAACCCTTTTGATATGAGCTCTAAACTATAATTGTTCTTTCTTCTTTGCCTTCTTTCCTCTGTGAGTATAAGATAAAAAACAGTCCCATAATTGAAAAGAGACTCTGCGATTTGTTTTGCCAACAAAGGTCTCAACTCCTATCCCTGTTTCTTCCCTCTGCAAACTTTGTATTAGATTTTGGAGGTCTTGTCTGGAAATGGAGCATCTCATAAATCTGATGGCAGTTAGCTTCTCTGTGAGAATTTGGTGTTCATGTCACTGAAAATTGTGAATTTTGTGGCTGTTGTTGTTTGAATGAGTTATTTTTACTGAAAGGAGGTTGTTAGTAGTGTTAGACATGGCTCTTCACGGTACTGACAAGAACACGATCCTGATTGTGGCTCACTCTTCTGCGGGCTGTTGTCTCAGTGTGAAAAGACTGATTTGCCCAGAGTGGAAAGAGGAGAGATGCTTTCTCCAGGTTTAGAAAAGTGGGTTGAGCGTGTTGGCGTGTAACTGATAAAAGGAGGCAGCCTCATCAGTTTTAAGAACTCTGTGATTGACAACTTTCAGCTGTAGTGGAGCCTACTTGGGTTTGGATTAAGAATGTTGCGATGATGACTCTTAGTTACTGATCTTTTTGCTTGATTTTACGTGTGCTTCATTCCTGGTGAGCCAGGGAATTTGAGTTATTTTTGATTCTTTTACCTGTCTCCGCTGCCCTTGGCAGTTGTTAATCTCTGCAGCTAAACAGTGGATTTCTTTTGCATTTGACTCATCTTACAGAATCAACATAGGAAAAAAGCGAAGGAGACCTTAACCTGGGAATTTTTAGCTTTAAAAGAAGGCCGAACTAGAGGCTTAGGTTGTTTCAAATCCATATAATGCTCAGGAAATGCTACATGCACTTCCACAAATACTAATTAGATATGATCCTCCATTTGTTCTTGTGTGTCTGTCTTTAAAATGCAGCAAGTAGTCTGTCTGTGGAAGGGTGGGAAAAGGCTGCTTTGGGAAGGCATCATCTTGTGCTCTGTGACTAAAATAAATTATGGCTCTTTTGGGTTTGAGGTACGGATTATTTTGGTTGCTCATAGATCTCCTGCTGCTCAAGCACACTGGGTAACAAATGTATTTCTTCTATAAGAAAATAAAACCCAGAGTTAGTTTTCTCAAAGCTTGTTTTGATCCTCTGCTGAAAACAAGATTATTGTCTGTTTCCCTGGCCACTCCAGGTTGTCTGTTGATCTTTCTTCATCTGGTCTGAGACCATGTAACAGAGAAATAATGAAAAAGGATGGCCGTATCAAGGAGATTTGTAGGTCTTGAGTTTCAGAAAGCAGTCTTCTCCTTGTTGATTAGCATTCCAGATGAATTCCAAAGAAAAGAAAGCTGTAATTTGCCATGCCAGACTCCTGTATCCTTGTAAGTTTTACATATATATATATATATATATGTGAAGGAGAATAATCTCAGATTTCAGGAAGGTTTAAAGTTGACTGTATATGTATGAAAAAATCCACAAGCTTATGTATGTATCCTATAAGACTATGGTTATTTGGTTCTTCTAGTCAAGGATACAGAATGAGTACTGGCTGTGCTAATCAAGAAACATATGTAGTCTCCTGAATATCAGATCATTTCTTCTGGTGCTTTGGATTCAACTGCTTTGGATGCTAAAATGTTATTATTCAGTTATTACTGTTGTACTTGCTCACAGCAGGTATGGATGGAGTTGTTTTTGTGTAGTTTTGTCACCCGGATTGCATAGGGTGATTTAACCTTTTCTCTGAAACACTGTATTTTTCTAGTTTTGGGAGATCTTTCAGTTTAGCAAAGTCTAAACAAACCACTTGAGCACCAGGAGAGCTAAAGAGATGGTATAAAATGCGCTGCGTTACATGAGGTGTGCAGTTTTACTTTCCGTATCTTCTTTTCCCCTGACCCACAAATTGGAAGGAAAGCTAACTGGTAGCAGCTCAGTATGGACGAGCTGCTGAAGAAATAACCCAGAGGGTCATGTGTGGAGTGAGCAAATTGGTAACAGCCCGGGTTCAAACCTCATCTACTGCAGTGAGAGAGATGTGGCACAAATCCTCCCTTAGAAAATCACAGTCAATATAGGAAGTTCAGCTGGACGATAGACTCTTAAGTATACTAATAATAGTAGAGTCTTGGCAAGTACATTTTGTCACTGGTTAGCATGGTATCTGCATATTTTTAACTTGAAAATTCTACAGAAATGTCACTTTGTGCAGAGTGCACAGCCACTGACTAGCCAAAGTTTTGTTCCCAAGACTCCCCTGTTTCTGCTTCCAAGTGCCGTTGGGGCTGTGTGTGAGCAGGCAGGCAGGCTCGGCGGGAGTTTGCCAGAAATTCAGTCCCAGAGCAAGCAAAGGGGAAGGGCAGAGCTGTTTTCTGGACAGGTCGCAAAGCTTACAGGTTCCGTGGGTCTGACCTGGTCCGAGGCTTGGAAACAGGGTGCCGTTGGACAATATTCTTCCTTCTTTAATTACAGGAATGTGGATCAGTTCTGATTTTGTGTGTACTTTGAAACTATCTGCATTGAACTGTGTGTTGATGCATTTTAGATGTCAAGATGAGCAAGATCAGATGTACTGCATCTTTATAGTACTGAAGAATGCAGTAGTGTCATTACTGTTAAAAATTAAAATCTCCACGAGGTACTCTACATGCAGTTCTGCTTTTGCAAAATCTAGTGTGACCATGGATACAATTAATGGAAGTTAACCTTCACAGTCCTTTGGTCTTGCTAAAGCTCTGGGGAAAATTCAGGCGTTTTTTACTGTCATGTAGGGTTATGTATGGGCTGGAGAAAAATGTAGTTCTGTTGACGAAATGAGCATGGAGAGATGTGATAGAACTCCAGCTATTAATTTGTACAAAAGCATTGTTCTTTCACGTAAAAATACTTTCTTAAAAAATGCCTTGTAATTAAAAGGCAATTCTTATGTTCCGATTAAAAGCCACCAGCCCCCAGCTTGTTCATTTTGACAAGGTTTTATGAGTTATTAGTCTTATTTCTGAAAGAGCACTGATGAATAACTTTCACAGGTGATTTGTCATGATTTTTAGGAGATTAGGTAATACCATACAAGTACGAGGTGAAGAAAGAACCCTAACCAATTTAGAAGTTATTAAAGTAGGTTCAAACAAGAGCCTGGTTTTCAATACGTGCAGTTGATCTCATGAACAGTAGGAGGCCTGAATGCTGGGATATATGCAAAGTTCCTGAATGAATTGTCTTGGTCCAAGTAACCTGCCCATTAGCTGCCACGTGTTCTTCCATATGTTGCTTTAACAATCTCACTAAGCACCGATGTCATAATTTTGTGTGAAAGTAATTACACGCTGTGACTGACCCTTCTATTAGACCCCTCTGTTTTTCAGGGTCTATTACATTGCCATAAAAATCACTTGACATTGAAGGTCTCTGCCTGAGAGCCCTTTTTTCTTTCCCTAATACAAAAGTTCAAATGATATACTTTACTATTTCTTACCTCCATAATAAAAGAAGAAAATATATTGGGTTTTGAGACATCACCTTCTCATATACGAACAACTGCTATGTTTTAACCAGAAGTTTTGATGGTTAGAGCAAAGTAGTGTTTCTTCTTTTATAGGGGCGTCTCAAATGGCTGGTTATGCTTCGGGCTAGGTTTACGCTGAATTTCATCTCTCTCTGTTGTAAGGCCAGCCCAGCAGGGAGGTTGGAGAGATTGGAAGCCAGCCTCGAGAGGGTTGAGTTCCTTGCTGTGCAGAGGGCCAGGCTGTGGGTTGGCTGGGCTCGGTGCTGCCCCGGAGCGGTGGGAGTAGTCCTTGTATTCCCCTCCCAGGAGCAGAGCCTGCGGCCCCGTCGCAGCCATCCTCTGTGGAGATGTGCTCTGAGATGGGAGGGCTTTTGCGTTCATCTCCTGGCACAAGTCAGAAGAGGCAAATAATAGCAGAGAAAGCAGTAAGAGGCATTTCCTAAACCTCCTCTCAGCGCTGGCCGCCCTCTTCAGACGGCCAAACGCTGCTTGGTGGGACGTGTTACGGCTTAAATGCTTTGACTGGGAAATGAGATGAGAAAGGGCATAAACTCAGGCTTCACACCACCTTTACAGCATCACTCCGCTCCAAAAACCAAGTTGCCTTCTAGCAGTCGAGAAATGTGTGTGGTGGTGCGGGGGGTGGATGTGTTCTTGATCTTTTTCCACACTGTGCCTCCGTGGTGGCTAGGGTTGTGGTTAAATGCTCCACTTCTTAGTTCCGATTCTTCTCTCTCATTGCTACTCACTTAGAAGAGCTCGTATTTCTTTCCACCCACAATATTGCCTTGCTAGCTGAAGTCCAAAGTATTTTGAGAAAGCCATAAAAAATGTATTTTGCTTGTGTTATTTTAATTAAGAATCAGATGTTAGCTAGGAGTTAACAGACACCGTTCTAGACAATAACAGAGCTGTCAGTTTCTTCAGTGCACGTGTCACAGTGGTATCCTTCAATATCTTGTAATGTAATTTATATGTTCCATTTTATGTATGTATGGTTTGTGGCACTTGGCGTCTAATACTCTTAAAATCGATATTTACCAAGTAAAGAATGCAGATAACTGCCTTAAAATATGATCAAATATATTGCTGTCTTTGAGGGAAAGAATCTGATTTTGTTCTGACTTAAACTGGTTTCATAGTACTGTAACTTTTGTTGAGTTAGTTGGCAGTAATGAATTATAGTGGAGTAAATCTTCTTGGAATCTGCGAGTTCATTCTTTCCATTGTTCCATTGGTGTTTCTCCTCGACACGATGTGTAATGCTTCAGCTGTGAACCTGCCTGAACAGAAATGTCATCCTCTGCTCAGGAGGCTGTTAGATCCTGGTTCTGGGGAGCCGGCAAACTCTACTTCTCCGAGGTAAAACTCTTTAATGGGAACGTTCTTCAGCAAAATCCCAGACACTTTATGGTCTGTGAGACGCTATGGGAAAACCAAGGTAAAACGCTGAAGTAGAAAAGAATCCTGCCCAGTTGGTTCTGATGGGGAGGAATAGGACTAGGAGGGCTTTTACAAATACCAAACTGTACTTAAGTGCGTAGTAGAATACATAACTCCACATGTCTCTTAATGGGATAAAAAGAATTTTAAACGTAATATCTGGGACATTTGGCTCTTTCTCTTCTTCAGTGTCAAGATCTGGATTCAGGGATCTGTGTTGGCTCCTCTTCTTCCTCCCCATTTAGGTGCACTTAGCAGACTGAAGCAATGAAAGAGACATAAGGAAATGAGTATTTCCTCGCTCCCTGGTACGGAGTTTGCTGAAGTCAGCAACTGAATAAGGAAAACTTGAGACAAAAGAATGGCTTAGGGCCAAGTATGCTGGTCAGAAGACAAAATTGGTCTTTTAGGTTTTGCCTTGTTAACAGGATAAGCTGCCCCTTTTCTTTGCACATCTATATAGTATGTTGTTAAAAAAATCTTCATGGGTGAAGATTGCACATCTGCCCTAGGTAGCCTGTTCATGTGCTTCTCAGTCTTCACTAGTACTTTCTCAGTGTCTTAAATCTATTTTGGTTCCCTTGAAGTTATGTTTTCTAGTCCTCTCATTATTCTTGTTATCCTCTCCTCTGGATCTCCAGTGGGTCCGTATTTGCCATTAAGCTTGTTGCCTGCTCTTTGGTGAACGTACTATAGCAATTAAGACCCTACCAGGAGTGCTGAACAGAAGGAGAGGATACACAGTGCTTTTGTCCGTTCCTTCCAAGGTGGTGATGGCTTTGATTTCATTTTGGGTACGGCATCCTCAGGTCGTGATCTGCTCCAGGCCTTGCTGTGCTGTGTAGTTCCCTTGCGAGGGTGGTCAGGGAAGAGGAGTTGGGCCAGCAGCAATGTTCAAGGTAGAAAAGCCTGAGAGCAATGACTCACCTCTATGTCATCTCTATTAATTTCCTGAAAACTGGCCTGCATTATTTACCCATTTTCTGCAAAGTAAATCAAAATGTTTCTATATGACATTACTGATTAGGAGTACTCTTAATGAGCATTGCAAGGTTATCATTTGTAATCCTGAGCCTTTAACTTCCATGTATTTCAGTAGTCAGAGGGACATGTGTTTGGTTAAATGAACTGCTTAGATTTTCCAGCAGAATTATCTTTATTCTCTCTGCACAGATATGTAGCTTAATTAACGACACACCCAGATTTCGTGTATGGCTATTCCGGGTTTAAATGTCTTGATGTACTTTTGTATCTCTTTGTAAGCTTACGAGCAACAATTGAAGCACCCTGTAAATATTTCCAGTTTTAAATGTGAAACAGCTTTTACAAACCCTTGAAAACAATATAATAATGCTAAAAAATAGATGAAGCATTATTTGACCTGAAGCATGATTGTCTCACTTCCCAGTGTTGCAAGCAAGTAAAAAGCCTGGTTGTTTTGACCCGCTCTACTTAAAATGTTAATTGTGTAATATAAAGTTTAGAGATCTTCTGCCATTGCTAATCTCAGTCTTCATTTCTCTTCTTAATTGCACGTTTGAACAAGAAATCGTAATGTTTTTAAATTAGCTCTTACGATCTATTGGGTCTAATGTGAAGGGGAAGATAGTTACTTGTAAGCTATGTGGTGTACATATAAACAGACCTGGCTGATTCCCAGGAACATTGTAGGAGAAGTTGCAAATGTAACAAACATTTTTGAAAAGTTCCTATCAAATCATCAATAGCTTTCCTTTGTCCAGTCCTTCCTGTCTTTTCCTACCTCAAAGAAACCCATGTTTTGTATTCAAAGGGTTGTTAGGCTAGTCTAGGAATAAACAAGTGTTCTTAGTATGAGATGGCTCGTTCTTGGCAGCTAACGACAAAACTATACTGGAAATTGGGCAAGTTCTGTTTACACAGAGAAGGGAAAGTGCAACACAGGGTTTCCCTGTGGTATCTGGTATCATGAAGAATAAACAGTACTGTCTTCTTTAGAATATTATCATATATTAACAGTTATTATTAATAAAATAATAAACTGTCTAGCATTTAATGCTGTATAAGGGGCTTTCAGATGATCTAACTTAGCTACTACTTGCCATGGGTGACTGTGTTGCGTAATCCTCTTTACGGATTTGTCAGACCTGTCCTAAAATTAGATATTTCTTAAAAAAAAGGAAATAAGGAAATATGCCGCTACTTAACCTGCAAAGATATTCCAGACATTGCTGCTCCCATGGCTAGGAACCTTCCACTGATTTCCAGCCTAAACTTAGTCCTGACAGTTAATACTCACTTACATTGGCGTTCTGCCGCTTGTCATTCTCTGTCTTAAATGAAAAAAAAAATCTTTTTATTATTTGCTCCTAATGAGCATACACAAAGGAATAATATCTCCTCTTGGCTTTGAATGTCCCAGGCGAAATATGTGAGGAACACTATGTTTCATAAAATAGATTATTGATTCAAGTGTATGTGCTGTTTGATTTGGGTTTTGGTGGGGGTTTTTGAGCAGATTTGAAAAAAATTGTATTGAAATAAGTGTCACTGTGCCTTGTTTTATGGCATTAATACTTTTGTGTTTCTGTTATAAGTGCTTCCATTGATGAATTCTAGATAGCTTTTGCCTTTTTCGACAAAACTAATCCTCCTTATCCTATGATCCTCTGATTGATTAATATGGTCTTTATTCTCCCCGGTCATTTCTCACTGATAATTTTCCATCTTTTAGCAGACATTCTTATTATAAGGCTCTCAAGCAGTCTCATAAGGCTCTTTATATCATTTACTTTTCATTCCATTTCTATTAGGCAAGTCCTTCTGGCCTTACCCTTCTTTCAGAATGAAATTCCAGTATTGCCTGGCATTGGCAGTGCTTTCCAAAGCTGTGCCAGATAAACTGACCAAAGTTTTGCCCCCTTTTTTGTGTGTCTGTGCTGAAAATGTGAGATGAACTCCAAGACAAATGTTTGAAGAACTTACCTTTTCCAGTTCTCTCTTTTTTACTTCTTAATCAATAGACTTCCAAGAACTTTAAGGATAAAGTTATTCCATTTTTCTTGGTGAGTGTACTGAGATGGCAGAGTTGGAAAAGCCTAGGTCTCCAAGGCAGTAATCACTTGTAATGGGGCAGGGACAAAGTAAAGTTAGGTGTCCTACTGTGCAGTCCCTCACAGTTAGATGTCTGTCAGCACTCCTGTTTTCACAGGTGAAATGACCGAGAGGCCGTAAGTTGTATTTCTGTATGTTTCCAATTTATCTATCTTATCAGGGACGCCCAGCCCTGCACTTAATACATGCCAAAGCTATTGTAATGAAAAATCCAAAATAAGCTTTGTTGAGAGCAAACACACTGACCCAGCGTGCTCCGAGAATCCGGCCCTGGAATTGGGCTCTTGGTAAAACACGCTCTGGACCCAACAATTTGGTCAGAGACAATAGGCAGAGCGTTTCCGTTTGGGGGTATACATGGCCTGCAGAGTGGCTAATGATATTTTGAACCTCAACGTTTCGATTTAGGATGACTCCCTGTTCTTGAGGCATTGCACATCTCTCTCTCTTCCCAGGTGAGCGTCTGCGGGAGGGTCCCTTGTAAGGTCTCCTGATGTTGATGTTCCACACTGCAGAAACCAATAAAGATTGTTTTGCCCAGGCTTATAAAGCTGGACATAGTTTCCTAGGAGAGTGGTTAGGTGACTCTGCTGGCCTCCAGTAGCAATAACTGTTTAATCCAGGGTTGGTTACATGTCCATGTTTCTCTCGCTGCTCTTCTGTCCCTGTCTCTCACGTGCTGCCTGAGGATTGAGTGTGATGCTCTGCCTTTCCCCAGCCTTAAATAGTTTGGCAATTTAAGTGCAAATACCTTAATCTGCCCATCCTTATGCAGCAGATCAGTGGCACAGCCAGCAGTAGGACTCAAGCACTGCAATGCTTTTCTTTTTGCTTTTTTTTAAAAGTTGGCAAAATCCCAGCGGGTTGGAGAAAGAGCGCAAGGATGTTCCTTGTTATTTTTAAGCATCCTCCTTTCTTGTTAGATGGATTAGCTTGCTGCTGTTGGAGCTGAAGGAGTAAAGCACGGAGCAGTCTTTGAACAAAGTTTTACAGTTAGGCTCATTTCAGAATAGAAATTTCTTCTTTATTAGAAGTATTAATATGTGGAAATATATCTTTATAATGATAGGCTGTGGTGGGGCTGGTCTGAACTGTTGCCGTCATTTCACACATACTTTCTCTAAGTTCACCATTTGTTCTCATTTTCTGTTTTCTTTCTCCGACCACGTTGCTTCTGTCTCTCTGCTTGTCAAAAGATTAAAGGGCCAAAGTGTTGCACCCTAAAAGTTCTTTCATTATTCACAGAAAGTGTCACATAGTTTAATTATAATGCAAATAGGAAATTATTTATATCTAGAAAAGACAAGAGGTTTCATTTAGTACCAAATAGCAGGAATGAAAATTACTCTATTTTCTATTTATGAAATTGTCCGGTCTTTGCTGGATTGCAAATTTTGTTCAGGCTGCTTAATACCATTTAAAGTTCTATATTAAATATTAAGTGGGATCCAAACTGTCACATTCACGCAGTGTTGCAGCATGCAGGGGTGTAATTTAATGTCTACCGTCAGGAAATAAATTCATAGACTATAGATTTTAGTCCTGACTAGGCCACTAACTGAAGTGACTGGAGGTGCTTCCCTCGTTTCTCCAGGCTCATTTTTCTCTGTCTATGGAATATATATCATGACAAGTACCTATAACATGTTGGGTGAATGACTTAACTCAAGTTGTTGATGCAACTAAGAAGTTGGAATTTGCTTTTAGAGAAAATATTAATGTGTCAAAACTAAGTTTTGATATGATTTGGAGTATTTTGTCCTGTGAATCTAGAAACATTTTTGTAAACTTTGCAGGAGGGGGAATATTAAAATGTCATTTTTGGCATGGCTGGCTGTATATTCTCTCTCTCTTTTCTTGTTGGCTTTTCATGGCTTGCCAGTGATACTAGTGCATGTATTAGTGTTAAGCTATTTAATTATAGTACGGATCGGAGAAAAAAAAACAAGTTTCAACGGCCCAAATTCTCTTTAAAAACCCAAAATTATTTAAAATACTGTATGTCAGCACTGGGACTGCATACTGTATTATGAAGTAATACAAAGCAAGAAAAATATAGAAGTTTAAAATCCTCATAAAATGAAATTTCAAGTGGCTGTTCAAAAGACAGTGTTGGACTATACGATTTATTAAAGTTTTTTTGATGTAAGAAAAAACAGCATTTGGCAGTCAATACTACGGAATACGGATCAGATATTTTCTGATACTCTTGAGATATATTTTCAATAAGCTATTGAAATAGACTACCATTTTGTTTTCCTCTTGCTAATGTATATCAGTAAATTGTCCCTAATTATCAATATAGTAATTGGTAGGCAATTAGAAATCCATGAAGACCACAAGCTTTAGAGATAAGCTATGCAGTCGTAGAGAAAAAGACAAAATAACAACATTATGCCGTTCAAGAGGCAGAATTTTATGATCTATAGAGCTGAAGGGGACTTTTAAAATCAAAAGAGTGCTAAAAAGAGTAGTGTAGACAAATAAGGTGGTGGTGAATAATAAGAAGGATAATTAATGTGAATCTGAGCAATCCAACTGGTTAATTGCACATGAAAGTCTTCTCAGTTTTCTTGGAAATGACAAACACTGTTTCAAGTTAAAAGGAGCAACTGGCAGCTCTGATCTGTGTTTCTCAGCAGTGTCAGAGCTGGATCCTCTGTAGAGCTAAAACAATAATGTGCTCTACTCTCCCTGGCTTATACTCGTTCTACTGGAACGATGAAGCAGCAGTCCAAAATTGGGAGAATTATTATAACATTGGATTTATTTTTAATTACATTTTCAAAACTGTAATGTGCTGCCTGAAATCGACTTTCTAATATTTTGCATACAAGAAAAGTGAGATTGCAAAGCTATTTGACTGAACATCTTTGGTTATCTTTTGGGAGTTGGACTAGATGATCTCTATGGTCCCTTCCAACTCTAAAAATTCAGTGAAATTCAGTTATTGTTCTCCCCAAAGATGCAAGACTGACTCGTGTTCAGGTGAATGTTTTGCTTTCCCTTTCTACATCCCACTGTAGTCAGATTCGTGTGCCATCCCCGAGTGCTGATGGCTAATTGGCTCCCAGAGCTGGGAAGGGCTGGGAAGAAGTACAGTGCTCTGGGAGGGATGTGGACTCTTCCCTTCCAGGTGCAGGAGCTGCTCCCTGTGCTGGGGAGTCAGGGCTCTGCCAAGGGGGCAGGTCTCTGCTCTCCACTGAAGCGGTTGGGGTTCCGTGCTTTTTTGGTAGGCTTTTGTAAGTACGTATTTTGGAACGAGGTCAGATATGATTTGATGTTAACCCGTGGAGACACTATTTACCAGGGGTGGAAGATAGTACTGTGGAGTTGTTTTGATGGACATATCTGGGGACAGGCTCCAGGCCAATTTTTTATACACTTTTCCTTGTCTTCATTGATGTTTGACTCAGGATGTGCATGTCCCTTGACTCTGATTTAATCAGAGGGTACCTGAGTGATAATCTGTAGCCCTGTCATTGTTCCCTTGCACAGCGTTCTCTGATGGGCACACCAGATACCCTTCCACAGGAAACGTCTACCTTTCAAAAGGCTGCTTGAGTGTTCATTTCCATCTTGCTTAATAACATGTCAGTAACAGTAATGTAATGATGTGGGTTACTTGCAGTGACATAATTTGAAATTACAGGTTGGGTAATCTATTTCTAAAATACTATGGGTAGCTAGTAGGCAATGACTAAAGTGTTTTACACACACACATACATATGTACATCAAAGCATTTCTTATTAGTGTTGCACTGAAAGAGTTTGACACTTCAGTTTCAGTACAGCGCAGCCAGGAGATGCTTTGATCTATGTGTCAAGCCACTCCTTTGCAGCAAACGGGACACACTTTGATGTAGTAAAAAAAGATGGAAATCTCATTCACAGCTAAGTTTTCCATCTTAGCTTTTTTTTTTTTTTTAAAATTTATTTTTTATGACATGAACTATTTGGAAGGGAGCACTTCACCTATGGTATCATGTCTCCTTCCTGAAAGTGCAGTCCATGAAGCTCAAGCATGTCCCTGTATACCCACCTCAGGATGGGAGATGCATTAGGGGACACTCAGTACCTTTGCAGTTGTTATGCTAAGGTGAAAGCACAGTAGGTTTGAAATGGGAAGCTAAACTTTTTTTCCACCACAGTATGGTCTCTACGGTATTGACACAACCAAGGCTGGGGTCTTGAAAAATTCCTCTCTGGAAAATTACACTTCACAAAGTAAATCTAATGTCTGTGGTCAAGGACGCTTTCTCTTTGTCCTTGCCTGCATAACTGTATGCCATGAACTAGCTGCTGTAGATAGCTCCAGGGCTGGCAGTGATTGGTAAAGGGATTTCTTCATATACTGTTGTCCTGCTTCTGGGGGGAGGGGTAGGGTTAATTTTCCCCAGGATCTGTCAGGGACACAGGTATTCCGTCCTGTGTGAGCCATACCTGGTTGGGCTGGGGCGTCCTGGTTCCAGTCGGTGACCGGTGGTACTGTGTACACTCTGTCCATTCCTCTATCAGCGTTATTGTCATCGTTCTCTTGTTCCCTTTGCTGTTCTGTTAAACTGCCTTTGTCTCAACCCACAAGTTTTGCCTTTTTCTTCTAATTCCCCCATCACAGCTGAGAGAGTGTCCACATTTTTCTTTGTTGCCCTCTGAGGCCAAGCCACAAAAACTGTCTACTATTTTTAATGGATTGTAATGGAGGATTATTTTTTTTCTTTTAAGATTTTTGAATTAAAACTTACAGTTAACCTGAAAAATAACTACATAAATATGCAGTTCTTCCCAGGAAGCCCAATTCTTACCTCATGTCCTTAGTATAAATTTAATGCCTATAAAAGAGACACTTTTGACTTTAAAGCAATATAAATGACGAGAAAGGTTACAAAATATGAAAGCTATGAAAGCAGTTCAGAAAACTCTAGTCCCACCCCAAAAATGGAGAAGCGTTCTATGCATGCTTATGCCAATGTTATCGTAAAATCTGGCTATGAAGAAACCCTCTAAGTCTCTCTGAAGTTTTAGAAAGCAGTGGTTCTTTGTTACAGCACTGGATGCATGGGAGATCGCTCCTCTTAGCGTGCGTAGCGTACATCGATCAACACAAGTCTTTTAGTAAGCTATCACATACGTATGCTTTTACTTTTCCTGGAATAATCATGCATATTCATTTAATTTCTCAGAACTCGTTTCCATAATCCCTTCCTATAGAACGCATGCACAGTTGAGTCCTGGTGGTCCCTCTGGTGGTCTTCAGTGGTCACAGACTTGCAGTGACTGGCTGATGAACTCAGTTATTTCATCCATATATGATTATCCCCTGACTCAATTCTAAATTCGTTCTGATCTCCAAACTTCTTGCTTCATTTTCCCGTCATCTATACTGCTTCATGACTGATTTATGTTACTGTTTTCTTCTTTAGGGTGCATTACCATGAGTTCCATGATTAGATACTTATTAAAACCTAATGTCTGGGATGGTAAGCTGTTAAACAAGTACAAACTCTAAGATAGAATTTCTCATACATGAGCTGGCATCGCCAAAACCTCCCTGGTGCGGAGGCCTTTTACAAATAGGAATTCAAAGGAGGGAGGAACGATCACTGGCATGTGCAAGAAAGCACAGAGCTTGTTCATGCATTTGCCAGCAGATCATGTGTGGGTTAGAAAGGGCAGGAATGCTTTTCTGGAACAGTCGGAGCAACCCAAAAACACCGAACCTAGGAAAAAGCCTCAAAGCATATCCAAGAACAAGGACGCTGTTGTGATGCTCAGTGTATCAAATTGGCAGCTTTTAAAACTTTTCTTTGTACTGTCACCTGAGCTTTTTATTCTATACCAGAAAAAATAAGAGAAAAGAAAAAGAAAACAGGAAGGCATAAAAATGGATAAAAGAACAATAAAAAGCAGGCAAGGGTTTATTGTAAAATATATCTTCCTTAAAGCATTGTTAGAAGCAGTGTTTTCATATCTTTCAAAATGCTTCCTCCATCCAGTGTCTCCCATTGGACCATTAAAGAGGCCAAACCAGCCCCAGTAGCTTACTTGCCTACATGCCACGATCTCTTCTCATTCATCTTCCTCTTGCTGAGCAAATGACCTCACATTGGTCCTGTGGAGCCCTCCCTCGCAGCTGATGTCGTCTGGTACAGTTATTATTGCTGCTAGTGCAAAAGTGCATCAGCTGATGATTTAAAAAATCAGGAATCAGGATCGGATTTTCTTCTGCTGTAAATAGAGGACAGCAGGATAAAGACATTTTGCTCTTCTTTTTTTTCTTTTTCAAAGTCCAAAAGGGCCATGCGTACCATTTGGTATCTGTCTGCTGGCCGATAGCACTGGAGTAAAATCGCTCGCTCTCAGTTTAATGTTTGCCTTTCCATAGGAAGGTAATGTCATTAAAAGGTAAGTAGCAGCGGACTATGTATGCGAGGGCTTCATTGTAAGGTGAAAATCAAAGTAACTGAAAAAGAAGGAAGAATTGTGAATTGGGTTAATTAGGCTCCTGTGAGCTCCTCCTGAAATTCTTGTGAAACACAGAAAGGCGCTAGTGCTACCCCAGACACCGGTGTGACCCTGCCCTTCCAGTGAACGTGTCCCCTGCAGGCACTGCCTCCCGATTGCTCTGCCCAACAAAGATTTCAGTTTGGCACAGGCAAGGCTGCCAGTCTTTGTGAACCAGCAGCTGATGACTTTATGCTCAGCCCTTTTATTTCTAATTCTGTAAGATAAAAGCTGAGATACGGTACTGAAATGCACGTGATCTTTTCTGAAGTAAAGAATTTCCCAGAAATACACTTAAAAATGTTTGCTCAGTAATGCTGGTTCTTTCCTAGCTACACTTTGGAGAGGCAGAGCTGGCTAAAGTGGAAGAGGACTGTAAATATTCTCTTATTATTCCAATTCCTTCTTATCTGCTAGTAGCTTCCCTCCATTTGTCTCTCTTGGTACCCTGTGTTTATCAATCCAGCCGGATGATTCTGCAGGAGCTTCTTGGTAAAATATGGGTGGACGTTATTGGTGTAAACCAAATGAAGAAATCTTAATTGCATTAACTTTTTATCAGCAGTTGAAATGACCATATTGGATTGGATTATAATTTAGATGTAAGTTTGGATACATTTCTGAAACAGCTGGATTCAGGCTGTGATGGGGTTTGAACTGAAATTATTTTGATGACTGAAAATCCATGAGGCCAGAGACTCAATTTTCAGTTACTGACAGATGAGAGAGTTTTATCATGAAAATGTCCCTAGGAGCATAATAAATGATCTCATCTTAAAAAAAAAAAGTAGATATTTTGACTTTAGGTTAAAGAAAATACGATTTGCTTCTAGAAGATCAGCGAATTTTGGGGTGCTATGTTACGTAACTAAAGGCATCCTTTTTTATTCTATTTAGTAAATCAGAAGATAGTCTGTAGGATTTCTAAGTTGGCATGGGTTAAGAATCAAATGAAATACACATCTCTCGATTTGCCTTTTCTCTGTTCTATTTCACAATCAGTACATCAGTGAAAACCTTGTTTTGGAAAGGCAGATATTTTATGTTCTCTTTTGGTGATCCCAAATTCCTTGACATCTGCATGCTTTGCTGGTATTTAGTTTTCATCTGTTTTTAGAGTGACTGTTGGCCAAAGTCATTGTCAGTAAGTAAGCATTTTTTTAACTGACTGTCAAACGATTTAAATCTCACGGGCCATGATGTACTAGGTGCTTTCACGTGGCCCTAAGAATAATTTCCACTTTCTGTTACCATTTGTTGGCTTAGGTCATATTTCCTACTGTGGAAAAGCTTCCCCTACAAACTTTTCTTGCTCGTATCCTCTGATGTTCGTGGCTGCACCATCACTGCTGTTGTCCTTGTTCGTGACATGAGTCACAGTTGTCATCCTGCCTGGAGCAGCTCACCTCACCCAGTCTTTGGTCTGGGTCTAGAGTGTATGATGAAGACTGTAGTCTTCCTATAAAGATTGTATGGTCCTTGTGTGAGAAGGAACAGACCCAGTGCAACTAGGGGAAAAAAAAATATCTAAAGGGACAGCATAAGTGCTTTGCTTTCAGTTTGCTTGGTGAGGGTGGAGGTGTTTGGGTTGGGTGTCCCCCGCACTTAAAAGTATTCTTCCTCCTAAAAGCATAAATACATATAGGACAGCTTTTTTCAGAGATGCTCACTCTTTTGGATTATTGATGTTCTGGTATTACCTGTGCCATAGATCAAACTCATTTCACTGATATTGAAGCTCTGAAACAGAGACTCTGTATACACATATATGCATATATAAAAACTCTTTGCAAAACGATAGTATTCTGTATGTTCATTCAATAATCTACATACTATCTGAAGTATATATTGAAGAGTTACTGAAGGTTTCTGCAGTACCAAAAAATTTTGCTTACATACAAATAAACAAACGCAGAGACATTTTTCAAGATTGAACACAGGGGCAATGTTAGCACCAGTGTTAAGCCTCAGGTAGCTGTTGCTTCTAATCCTCAGTTTACTCAGCTAGATAGTATAGGTTAGTGCGTTTTAAGAGAGTAAATGAAATTGTGGTATTCAAATAATAAAATCATCTGTTCTGAGAAACTCCTGACTTTGAGAATGCTGTTGAAAAGCAATTACATTCAACTTACGTATAATAAAACTTAGTTAATTCAATGAAATGGGGGGCAGAAACCCAATTAGGATAAATGTCTGGTTTTTAATGAGTTGGAGGTCTTATTCATGCCGTAAGTGTTGGTGAATGTATCATCATCCTGAAAAATCAAACCCCTTTTCAGTAAAGTTTTGTTGTATTTCTACTTTTTTACAAAGTATTATAATATTACATAATATTTAGGAAATGTCTTGAGATCACAGGATGAAAGATGGTATAGAAGTGCAATGTATTTATTATTATTATTAACATTTGATGAGTCCCCTGGCTTTTCTTTCAGGATTTTCTACTTATTTCAGTTGCACATTTTTAATTGCTTAGTGAAATGATGTAGTCATATCTCACAGTTGATTTAATTGGAATTATTGATGTCTGAAGCAGCACCCAGGCTGGGAAAACTGGTGTCTGATCAAAGTCTGCAACTAATGGTTTAGTGAAGTTAAAAATTCAGTCTGTAATTAAAAAATGAAAGAAAGAGCGTGTGCTTTCAAAGTGCACATTTTTTGCGAAGGAAACAGTCACTTCTTATTTATTTGGAAATACTCACTGCAGTATTTAAAAAGAAGGGTAACAGTGATAAGTGAAGTTTTTAATCCTGAATATTTGCTGAGTTTTTCACGTGGAAGATTTTATTGGATGCAACACTGTATTTCTGTACCTACGAGTATACTTTGTTGTCTTTAGTTATATTTATAACTGCACGTAAAATGGGAAGTTCATTTTAAGACCAGTTTCAGGATTCTTTGAATTTTATTTTTTTTTTGTAATGGAAACCTAGAATTTGGGTTTTCTGTGGGGGATTTTTTTTATCCTGATTGAAAGTACATATAAATGTTTACAATTTTAAAATGTGCTCTAACATATAGAACAAATAAGTTTTTAACATTAAAATGAATTCTGATTTGAGTTAAAAAAACAGAAGATGTTAAGCAGTCAGCATTACCTTTTGAAAGTCTGTATCTCGCCTCATTGACTGCTGAGGATGAACAGGACAGTTGATCACCTCTGGTCAGGTGGGATGAATCCTTGCCTTCATTCTGAATGTGTCAGATGTTTGGACTGTTGTGTTTGTTTAGCAAATTTTACTAGATTTTTTGCGATGTTTTGCCTCTGATTGTCTAGTACAATGAAATACGGTGCTGTCCAGGTTTAACTGGGAAAACACACTTTTTTGTGTTTCTCTGACTTACTGGACTGTGCATGGGGAATTGCAACAGCAAACAGCTTTTTATGACTGTGCACGTGCCGTGATGGAGTTTGGAACCTGGGTAAATTTAACTGCACTGGGGGAGGCAGGGAACATATGGAAGGTGGTGGGACTGGTGAAAGTTCAAGCAGACCAAAACTGAGAATGGTTTTTATTTCCATTAGGAACAAAAGGAGGAAGGCTAAGGTGATGCAAGAGTCTTGATTTCTCTTCTTAAACAGGTCATCTTTTTTTTTTTTTTTTTGTTATTTGATATATTTTGTGTAGGGTCTTTTTGGGTACCCTTCTTATTATCAAAAATAAATACATGTATTCCAAGGTGAATGGGGATATTCCACTGAATGAGAGCAGTTGCAATCCAGTGCACTATGTTTGGAAGAACCACCACAAATTTCATCCTTTTTATTGCAACTGTTCGTACAGTCTCCGAAAGTGTGCATTTTTATCATTTGCACAGTATTGATCAGCACTTCCTGAGCCTTTTTCTTCCGTAATTAAGGATGCAGAGAGCTTTACATTATTCCGCTTAGGATCTCAAGAGCTCTTTTTACACTGCTTGTTTGGGATTTGCTTCCTTGGGAGAGTTTATTACTGTATGAATGAAAATGCTTTTCTGAAGCTGTTAATCATTTTGAGATTTAAAAAAAAACCTAATTGAGAATGTTTCCCATTATTATTAAACTCTCAGGGGTGCTATACGGCGTGCATACTATTCTAATCTAAACCTGCAATTTGGCTTTGCTTCTTGTGCCCTTTGGCACAGTGGTATACGTGAGGATTTTAAGGAGAATGGCTGACACTCCCCCACCCCAGCTACAGTGAAGAAAATGTGCTTTTAATCATTTTCTCATCAGCTGCTGCCTCCTGTTAGCAACGAAATTGTTTGGACAAGTGTTATTTTGTCTGAACCATATTCGATTATGGAAGGGCTCAAACTAATCAAAAAGTTCCTAACATTGTGGACTATTGGACTGCAGTACAATCTTCCCAAGGAAGTGGAGAAGGACTCGTCATTTGAGTCATTTTAAAATTGGTTGAGGCAAATCACCGAAGAATGTATGGTAGGGAGCATTTATTAGCTGTCACAGGATGTGCCCAGATAAGATAATAGGCTGTTTCCATGACTTTTTGATGTTGAACTTTAGCATTTCAAGTGCTAGATAGAGTGATATATTGGGTATGCATCGTACCTAAAGACTGTGCATGAAGTAGTCTGCTAGCATTGGGTAATAATGCTAAGGCTCATCAATGAAGCTTTTATACACAGAGCTAGTGTCATTTGAATGATTCTTTTTGTGCGGTGCCCTGGATTGCAGGCAATTTGGACGTTGGGTAGAGAATGCTGTTTGTCAGTGTCCTGTTTTATAAGAGGTTACATTCATCTTTTGTAGCTCTGATGAACCAATTTGCTGCCTGCATCCAGTTTACTTTAGCAGTTTTCTCTGGAGTGAGCATTCCGTCTGAGACAGAATCACAGAATGACAGAATGCTTGAGGTTGGAAGGGACCTCTGGATATGATCTTGTCCAATCCTGCTTCTCGGGCCAGGCCATATAGCACTAGTTGCCCAGGACCGTGTCCAGCAAGCTTTTGAATATGTCCAAGGATGGAGGCTCCACAGCTTCTCTGGGTGGGCAACCTGTGCCAGTGCTCAGTCACTTTAACAGTAAAAAACTGTTTCCTGATGTTGAGAGGAAACCTCCTGTGTTACAGTTTGTGCCCATTGTCTCTGGTCCTGTCACTGGGAACCACTGAAAAGAGCCTGGCTCGGTCCTCTTTGTACTCTCCCTGTGGGTATTTGTGTGCATTGGTAAGATCCCCCTGGAGCCTTCTCTTCTCTAGGCAAAAGTCACAGCTCTTTCAGCCTTTCCTCCTATGTGACATGCTCCAAACCCTTACTCATCCTTGTGGCCCTTCGTTGGACTCTCTTTAGTATGACCATGCGTCTCTTGTACTGGGGAGGCCAGAACCACTCCAGGTGGGGCCTCACCAGTGCTGAGTAGAGGGGAAGGATCACTTCCCTCGACCTACTGGCAATACTTTGTCTAATGCAGCAGAAAATACCGTTCGCCGCCTTTGCAGCAGGGTCACCTTGCTGGTTCATGTTCAAATTGGTTTCCCCCAGGACTCCCAGCTCTTTTTCTGTCAAGCTGCTTTCCGTCTGCTTGGCCCCCATCAACTATTTTGTTTTAATGTATATCCCCATTAGGTAATTCTTCTCAAATTTTGTGCTCTTTGCAAAGAATGTGCATCTCTTTAATTGCAGAATGCCAAAATCAATTGTCAGTTACTTTTTTTTTTTTCCTGGTTGATATATTTTCTTTTTTATCAGGTATTTAATGTATTTTGAAATATAATTGTGCAGTCGGTAACGTTTTTAGTATGATCTTACCAGTCAGTGTAAGAATTTGCAACAGTTATGCATTGAACTGGCTTAAAGCAGCTTTGTGCATAAAAATATTGTGCTGTTAAGGATGGATTTGGACTTTTTTTTTTTTAATCTACATAATCCTAGCTGTGTCAAAGTATACCTCTCTGTGCTGAGGGCTTCATTGATTACAGTCTATTGACACGATAGACCTTCTCATTTTATTCTGGTATGCATATCTAGTATTCTGAATAGCTGCTCATGTGTAATACATGCAGATACAATGCCAGTGTCAGAATTTAATTGAATTAGTAATCGGGGATGAAGATACTGAGCATTCTTCAAAAATAAAGCCCATGTTCATGAGTCAGGAGGGGAGTGAAGATTGGCCTTCCCTCCATCTGGTTTATGAGAACATCTTTATAGGGAATAGAGAAATGGTGACCTAAATGACAGGAGAGTGGCCTGGAATTACAAAATTGGGGAGCTTGTCACACATTGGTTTGGGCAACTGTGGGCAATTCACTGTGTCTTTCTGCCTTAGTTATCTCACCTGTAAAGAAGTTTCTCCTCATGTTTAGATGGAACTTCTTATATTCAAGTCTGTGCCGGTTACCTCTTGTCCTGTCACTGGGCACCACTGAAAAAAGACCGGCCCCGTCCTCTTGACACCCACCCTTTAAGTATTTGTAAGCATTGATCAGATCCCCCCTCAGTCTTCTCCAGACTAAAAAGACCCAAGTCCCTCAGCC
>JAOXNO010000041.1:63362412-63405086 GCA_028565335.1 Limnodromus scolopaceus | reverse complement strand
GGTGCAGCACCCTACACTTGCCCTTGTTGAATTTCATCAGGTTCCTCTCTGCCCAGCTCTCCAGCCTGTCCAGGTCTTGATGTACAGCAGCACAGCCTTCTGGGGTGTCAGCCATGCCTCCCAGTTTTGTATCACCAGCAAACTCGCTGAGGGTACATTCCATCCCTTCGTCCAGGTCATTGATGAATATACTGAAGAGGACTGGACCCAGTACTCACCCCTCGGGAACACCACTTGTTATGGACCTCCAACTAGATTCTGTGCCATTAATCACAACCCTCTGAGCTCTGTCTTTCAGCGAGTTTTCAGTCCACTTCACTGTCCGTTCATCTAACCCATGCTTCCTAAGCTTACCAATGAGGATGCTGTGGGAGACTGTGTCGAAAGCCTTGCTGAAGTCAAGGTAGGCAACATCCACCATCTTCCCCTCATCTCTCCATCAAGAAGGCTATCAAGTTAGTCAGACATGATTTCATCTTGGTGAATCTGTGTTGACTACTTCTGATAACTTCCTTTTCCTCCATATGCTTTGAGATGATACCCAGAACGAGCTGTTCCATCATGTTTCCAGGGATGGAGAGGAGGCTGTCCGGCTTGTAGTTTCCCAGGTCTTCCTTCTTGCCCTTTCTGAAGACTGGAGTGACATTGATTTTCCTCCAGTCCTCAGGCACCTCGCCTTTCACCTGGAGAGTGGCCCAGCAAAGACTCCTGCCAGCTCCCTCAGGACTCATGAGTGCATCCCATCAGGACCCATGGACTTGTGGATATCCCGTTTACTTAACTGATCTCTGACTTGATCTTCCTCAACCAAGGGGAAGTCTTCCTTTGTCCAGGCTTTCTCTGTTACCTCCAAAGTCTGCAGCTCTTGAGGGCTGGCCTGAGCAGTAAAGACTGAAGCAAGGAAGGCATTCAGCAACTCTGCCTTCTCTGTATCCTCTGTCACCATGGCACCCATCTCATTCAACAGCAGGCCCACATTTTCTCTAGTTTTCCTTTTGCCTCTGATATACTTGAAGAAACCCTTCCTGGTCACATTGACATCCCTTGGCAGGTTTAATTCCATGAAGGCCTCAGCTTTCTTCATTTCACCCCTGCATACTCTAACGGCATTCCTGTAATCTTCCCAAGTGGTTGGTCCCTTCTTCCACGCACTGTGAACTTCCTTCTTCCACTTGAGTTTCTTCAGATGCTCCCTGCTCAACCACGCAGGTCTCCTGCTTCCCTTGCTTGAATTTTTGCTCTTAGGGATGCACCGATCCTGACCTTGGAGAAAGTGGTATTTGAATATTGTCCAGCTCTCTTGAGTCCCCCTGCCTCCCAGAGCCCTAACCCATGGAATTTCTTCATTTTCTCCCAAAATGTTATGAACAAATTAAATACCAATGGAGTACTGGTCTGCAGTTGAGTTTCTGTACAGAAATGGTACCAGGTTGAGTTACATGGGCAACCTTAGCGTGGTGATCACACACTATTTCTACGTAGTTCTACTTATGTAAGTTGAAAAAGAATAAATTCAGGGACTGTGTTCCTGTGTTCTGGAATGTTCAGGAAGAGCATGATGTCATGAGAGTATGAAAGGAGGACTCCTGGAGAACTGGGGGATATTGCCAGCAGCTACAAGGTGTGAGCTAAACTTTTGTCCTGAAGAGGTGAGGCATCAGCCCAGCAATGGCTGGAGTTTGCAAGCAGGCTCTTCTGAACCTTGTGTTCCCAGCACCTCCCTCCAAGCTACATCAAGCACGATGGCAGTACCCTTACATGCCATGGGAAGAGCTGAAATACAATAGCCATTGGGCTAACAGCCCTGCTCTTTTCAGGGTGACGTAATTTGAAAGGCATGTTGACTATAGGCCGCAAATTTGACAGAAAGTCTAATTGTGAAGTCAGTCTGTTTCCGGCTTGTGGAGTAATAATTAAAATCCTGTTTGCAACAGAAACTGGAATGCAACACTAAACATGAAATAGTTCTTCACCCCGCCTAGTATATTCCTGCCATGCTTTCCACTGAGCAGTCTGGCTGCGATTCTTATTTCCTACATCACCCAGCAGTCTTTAAATAAGAGAATAAAACCCTCTTGTTTCAGCTCCAGTCTTGTGAAGTGACATTTATTTGGACCATCAAGGACCTTTAGGTTGCACACTCCAAGTGTGCTGCATATTTAGCATTCAAATAGATGATTATGAGGATGTGAGAGAGACATGCACTAAACTGGTAAAGACATCATCTTGGAGAGCATATTAAAAACGAATTTCAGTAAATGAGATGTTGTATATTAAAAGAATTAATCTTTAAAATTGCTGGTACAACTAGTCTGTGTTATTATTCTGATACCAATTTAATTCCATTTATTATTGTTAAACTCATCGTTCTAAATTTGCACATGAGTTTCAGATGATTAAAAATCTTGATAACACCAATCCAGAATTACCCAATAAAACACATTACAGCTGTTCTTTAATTATAATGAATGGTGGGAACACCTTTCATCCCTGAAAGCCATTTAGTACCATTAAGCTCTTGCGTGGGTTTGTTTATTCATGAATTTGAGTTGTATTCACTATCTCCACAAACTTAAAGTTTTATGGTTTACTGTCGTGTCCTCAAAATAGAAAAACGGACCAAAGCCTGTACCGTTTATTCAGGCAAAACTGTTCCTGCCTGAGAAGTAAGTGCAAAGGCCAATATAAATAAAATGCAATTAAAATCATTCCGTGAAAACAGACGTGGCTGATGAGGAGAGGGAAATATGTTATTTGGTGCTGATTGTTTGCCCAAAATCTCCTAATGAGTGAAAACGAAAGTAATTAAAAAAGAGGCTAAATGTCAAGGGAAAATTTCCTGAGCAACTATTCCAAAGCCTGCTACCGGCTTCAGTCAGAGAGAGGGGGAATCTATATCACCTGAGACACTTAAAGCTACGAGACAAGAAATTGATGATTAAAAATGTCAATAGATAGGGCTCAGACAGATGTCTTTCCCGTCCTTTCTGATTTTTAGTATCTCTGTAGCCTTAAGAATGAACTGGCCCCATGAGATTGAGCGACATCCACGAGTCATTATTCAAATGTAACTAAATTATACAGTGATCTGTGTTCTTCTAAGTTACCGTTTGTTTAATAGCTAAATTGCTGTAGCACTGCTGTGTCGTTGGTGTTCCAGGCACACTGGGTTGTAAACCTGTGACAAGGTCGGAGTGGTGTAGCCTCTTCCACTTTGCGCTGGGAAAACGTAGCAGGCTTTAAGGGTGGCCACTGTCGATGTATTTCTACTTTGTATTGCATACATTTAAAAATAAATGCAGGCCCTTGATAATTGTAGCGAGCTGTCAAAGCTCATGTAGAGATTTAATACTATAAGAGTTAATAATAAAGAATAAAATTGATTTTATGTAAACCAATAGAATTATTATTTGCTTGCATCAACAGAACTTTGCATAAAGGTAGGCAGGTGGGAGATATTTTTTTTTTTAGAGAGAGAGATTTTTCATCTCTGCTCATCCGAAGTGGTTGTCTTTTCTGTCAGGGTTTATTTGAAGTAGTCAAATGACTCCTTTGGAGCAGGGAAGCTGTTTGCATAGCGCTGTCAGTGCCATCCCTTTCTTGCTATCTCTGTCTCGTGGAAGTGAAGCTCATGCGAGAGCAGATGAGAAGAGGCTGTATGTTACATAGGACTTATGCCTCGGTTGGCTAGGTGATTTTTTTCTGGTGTTTTTATGTTGAAGAAAAATATTGCAAGGTGGAACACAAAGCTGTAATGCTCTGGAACGAACGGAGTTAACTGTCAGCGTACTGTCTTAATTCAGGAAGCTTGAGACTTGTGTGATCCTTTCTTACTAGTACATGCTTTTCCTGCTTATAGGTGCCCTGATCAACAGAGCGCTATAGATAAGGATCTTGTATTTTTTGCATGAAAAAGAGCACAGGAAGAGTTTGATGAACAGACACTTTTATAATAAAACTCTTCTGTCTCATTGAAACTGTAGATTGCTAGCTATTACGGGGCACTGAACAGTTTTCCTTTCAGTATGATCACACGGTGACTTAAATGTGATGAGGCATTAGAAAAGACTGAATTATTTTAATTTTACTTTTTCACTGGGTTCTGAAGCCATTGTGTTTTATTTTGAGGTAAATTATCCTATTTATCTTGTCTGCATAAATACCTTTATGAATAATGCAAGAAGCTGGGATGCTAAAAGTAAAAATTACAGACCTGTCCTTAAAGGACAGGATTAACATCCCGCAAGAGCTTATTCAAAACCAACTGGTGCCTTTATTCTACAATACAAAAATGTGCCATTTTTGAGCTTTTGCAAAACCATTATAGTGGAGTGGTGCCAGATCCATTAACAATTCTCTACTAATGACAGTTAAATACCCGAGTGGGGTGAAAGCAAGCAGTGGAACAGTCTGTACAGGATCTCCTTTTACACGGATGTTGTAAGAAGGCTTGAATGAAAAAACTGTAAAAAGAGTTCCTTGGGGGTAAGAGCAGCAATGTCTTATGTTGAATTACAGCTAGAAACAAAAAATATTATACTAAGTGCAAAGGTAGTGCAGATATTTAGCCCAGGACTACAGAGGCAAGTTAAGGGTATGGGAAATTTTCAGTGCCCAAGGAAATACTAAATTAGCTGTTTGTCACAAGCACTGTTTTAGACTAGCTATTAATGTAGCGAGATATACAGAAAGCCCATGCAAATTTGTGAGTCAGTGAATATGTTTTCACTGAATTCTATGAGCGTGGCTCGGCCATGTGGGATGACAAGGCGAATATGTGCATGTAAAGACCCAGGCTTCTCCATCCATGGTGGGATGCTGCAGGAAGGCAGAGCCTGGAGCCCCGAGAGCCGTGTGCTCACTCTGCTGCTGGAAGCACCGAGGGTGGGCAAGACCTAAAGCATGGGAACACAGCCAAAAAACGTCCAGCCGTTGTTTCCTCTGGCCTGTGGCATTACAGACTTTCCGAACAGGTTTTTCAATGCTCCTTTGAAGAATTATTGTAATTTTTGTACTGTTTTCACTCTCGGGTCAGAGGTACACAGTTTCATTTCAGCTTAACATAACTTTATGAAGAAAGTACATATAGTGTGTTCTGGTAAGCATCTGCACACATAAAACACACACACACAAATTGTGCGTATAAAGCTCCAATGCTATACCAAAACCCCAAACCAGACTTTGATAGAAAGATATTAATCTTGAGGCAAGTATGCAAGTATAGTGCTAGGATCTAAAGATGGAAAAGCAAAGTTGAAGAAAGGTGAATTGATTCTAATTCCCTGAACTGGCCGTTAGGTATAGCAACATCTTCCTATGCAGGAAAAGTCCTCAAAGGTGTTTTCAAAAGTCGTAGTATGTCCAGATGGAACGATCTATTAGGTGAACTAAGTAACGTTGTGGTATATGATACGCCATTTTATAAAGCTGTTATTTGCAGTTCCCTCTTGGTATTATGAGCACCTTAAATAATTTTGAATTTCTGAAACAGCTCCGTACTATTTTGCTATACCTGCAGAGAGATGTTTATACATCTGCTACAAATAATGCACGAGACCACAGAAGAAGCTTACAGACCTAATCATAATATTTTCCTCCCCTTTTGCTCTTTATGCACATTATTTTAAGTGTGGGAATAAGAAACTGCAGTGTATTAGACAAATGGAGAAGCCGCTAACGATTTTCCTTGTTTATGCCGCTCTTCGTGCATATTGGATTACACGGTGCTCCTAATGATGTGTTGCCAAAGGAATACTCAATTGCTACAGGAGCAGGGGGATGATTCCTTCCCCACTCTCCTCCCCACACCATCAGCCCAGCCTGTCTCCAGCACGCTCACGCAGGAGAAGGCTGAGCTGGGGTGCTGAGTTTCACCTGAAGAGGAGAGGAGCAGGGCACCTCCCATGAGCTGGAAATGGCTCCAGGAGAGGAGAGGTAGTGGGAGGGAGCAGAGCTTGAGTGGTTATTTTGTTGTTGTTGTTGTAGTAGTTGCTTCTGCATCCATGGTGTCTTTTGTGGCAGATTTTCCCAAAGCAGCCTGCACAGCACTACCTTTTCCTTTGCCCTCTGTCCCTGGCATGGATAGGGCAGTGCTGGTGTACCTCCACTGGTTTAAGGAGATCAAGGAAGTAAAGGAAGAACCTATCCAAATGAAAGCAAGTCCCCTTTTCCCAGCTCTGCTGGTTTAAGAAATTGGTTTGTGTCTCCCTAAGCGAAAGGAGGTTGTAGGGAGTTGGGAGTTGTAACAAGTAACGAGTGAGGAAATAGCCTCAAGTTGCACCAGGGGAGGTTTAGATTGGATATTAGGAAAGAATTCTACACCAAAAGGGTTATGAAACATTGGAACAGGCTGCCCAGGGAAGTGGTGGAATCTCCATCCCTGCAGGTGTTTAAAAAAGAGGCAGACGTGGTGCTGAGAGACATGGTTTAGTGGTGGTTTTTGTCAGTGTTAGGTTGGTGGTTGGTCTCGATGATCTGAAAGGTCCCTTCTAACCTAGACAATTCTATGATTCTAAATATCAGTGGGCAAAATCTATAGACAGGTATGGTACTGCCACGATAAAGTAATCTAGTCTTGAAATAGTTCTGTGTATAATTTTGCTTTTCTGACATGATGGAAGACACTCATAGAGAGACTCATACACGAACGCTCTTCTTCCACTAAGTAAACTGCTGCTTAGTTTTGGTGTCCTGGCAGACAGGCTCTCTGAAGAGTCATCTCCCAGTCAATTAGTATCCTATACCATGAGCCTAAATCAAATACACTTTCAGAAGGGCTCAAGTTTACAAATGAACTTCAGGAAAACTCTATTGATTTTGTAAATTAAAAATGTAAAATTGAATGGATGGAGGTCCCGTACAGGACTGACCCGAGGAAGCAATCTTTAAACAGGAGCATTTTCCGATTCAACACTGGGAAAGAGAAGCAAGCAAGATGAAGGATTCCTTTGCAATTGACCTGCAACAGCAAAGTCATTCACTTTCCAAATAGGATTAAACTTGTTCCATCAGCCATGACATGTGAAAAGATCATGGTTATAAATTCCATTTGCTGTAATGAATTGAAAGTGTCTGAGTTTGCAAGCAGCACTCATCGTTGATGGACAGCTAGATTTGTGCAGTGTTTTAACACTAAAATTAGCTTCTACAAAATAAAAAGTACAGAAAAGGTGGTGGTAGTGACAGATTTTAAAGCCTAAAAAAATTGACTTTATTGTTAGATGGAAGCCAAATAAAACTAGGAATATAGTGGTTATAACCCTGTTCTGTAGATATCTTGCTTCATTCTTGAGTGAGGGTGAACACAGACCTGGAAAAAGGGATTTATTTAAGTTTCTCAGCCTAAGACAGCCTTTATTCAACAAGAATAAATATTGTTACTTAAATGAGGAAAAAAAATCAAACTTTTCTGTGGTATTGCTTGTAAGATGTAAGAAAATGGAATTCTATTGAAAGATACTTCACTCACATCAATTTCAGCGTGCATCAGCAAGACTCCACTGCAGTCCATGAAACCATACTGGTGTATGTATTTTGTAAAGTGAGATGAAAGGTGCACTCTGTGGTTGCTTAATAACCTTAACTCAGTCTTGCATCAGGATCATGAGATACTTGTACTTTGATGCTTGCAGAACTAAATGCAGTTTCAGAATCTCTTTTCCCGAAAATTGTATGTTACATGTATACAATTTTACGCGTATTTTAAATGTGCTGATTGCCGAGAAAAAAATCTCAATGGATGAAAATGGCTCGTATTCGTGGATAATTTGAGATTCATTTTAATTGATGAGGTACCCAGCTGAAAACTGTCCAAGATTTAAAAAGAAAAAAAAGCTTGAGCTAAACAGAGGAATGAAAATATAATAGCTTCTTCAATTACTGCAAGGTTAACATATAATTAATTTGCTAATTTTAATTACAACCCTACAAAATGTGCTGAAAAATGCTCAAAGGGGAGAAGCAGCCAGGTGCCAGCCTTGATTAGCCAAGGTTACTAGCAATTATGAGGTCTCTATTAACCATGTTACAGAAATTTTACAAACTCCTTCATAAAATCAGCACATTTATTGAAACTCAGCAGGGTTTGCATCTTGCTGTACCTTTGCATTGCTACAGACTTGCTGTCATTTGCCTCGCTCGTTTCCAGCTAAATGTTTTATTGCAGCTGTAACAGGGAGTGCTTTTTCTGTTTGTCACACGCTGTTATACATATACTAGGTATTCATTTTGATCATGTAAAAAAAACCCAGAGATAAACTATTGTTTGCAAAGCACTCTGAGCACCTTCAGTGCCGGATAGCTGCAAATATCGCAGCTGAACACTAGAAGCACAAATCCTGAAGAAAATGTTTCCTTTCCAAGGTGTCCTGGGACATGCAGTTTGTAAAGCAGGAATATTGCTGAAACTGCCTTTTCAGCAGAGAACCTGCTCTGCAATGCTCTATATGCACAGACAAACGTAACTTCTGAGTTAAAAACAAAGAAAGAACAAAAAAACAGTCTGCATGTTTGCTTTGCATTTTAAATAAATCGCGGTGTAAATGAATGTCTTGTGTGTATCAAATTCCATGATGTATTACTGTTTTTTTTTATTGTTGCTATGCGAGTCATGTTTTAAGTGTCTGTTGTTTGGAACTGTAATAAACCTTGATCCATATATTAAAGGAAGATTGAAAAAAACCCCAAACAAACAAAAAAAACCCCATGCCCCCAAACCCACCACCAATAACAACAACAAAAAAAACAAAACCCTGAAGTATTGGTGTCAAAGGAAATTAATTTCCTGGCTGGCTTGTGTTTTTCTCTGAGGCAGATATTGATGAGTGTGCAGAGGGGATCATTGAGTGTCACAACCATTCACGCTGTGTTAACCTCCCAGGGTGGTACCACTGTGAGTGCAGAAGCGGTTTCCATGACAATGGAAGCTATTCTCTTTCCGGGGAGTCCTGTGTTGGTAAGCAATGATCAGCAGAGCGCTTTTTTTTGTCTTTTTTTTCTCTCCTCCTTCTGCATGGTATTACAAAGTGACTATTGAGACACTGTCCTGAGCAGTTACTGTGTTTAAAGCTAAAATGAGAATGCAAGCGAGCGTGTCGGTGTTTGTCAGCATCCCCGGCCACGCAGTGTGGGTGCTGGTTCAAGACGTGTCACATTTTTGGATGGTTCTTACGGGAGGGATGCAGTCAGAGATCCAAAGTGTGACTCGCTGCGCGTTGCCATTTATCATAATAAGTTGCTGTAAAACCTGAAGTGAAAGTAGCCTTTCTGGGGAGCGTAATAGGCCACAAAAGGGGAAGAGCTGGTTTTCCATTTCAGCAGAGCGACATGAGAACACATTTGGGGCATCGCTGTGTTGCTTTTGATTTGTTTGTTTTCCATTGTTTGGCATCTTCATCATTTTATTTTTAGAATCATGCAAATAGCATTGAGCTCTTGGTGCACTGTGTTTGCAGAACAAGGCCTTAAGAGCAGGAACAGAGAGGAATTTTTAAAGGGTGCAGAGGAGTTTGTCAGTTGTTTCTATGGGAGCACGAAGGATGAGGCTCCATGAAGACTTAGTGCTTGTGCTCCAGCCTGGGTGCCCTTGTCTGGATGTGAGACTTTGTGTGGCACTACAGCACGTAAGCAGTAATAATATGATAGTGAAGATTGTCATTGTGACTTACCTCTGCCTTACTATTTTTTCTCCTTTTCAGTTATTCTTAGAAGCCTTATACATAATTTCTAAAGGATATTTTATCAGATCCATTTTAAACTATTTAGAAACGATCCCATTTTGACTTCTATAGTGATACAGATTGACTTCTCATAATTTTATATCCTTTCTTTGGAATTTCAGTTACTTTGTCTCTAGTCAGTTCTATGTATTTTCTGTAAAGGCTTTTCTGTTGCTTCTGTGAAAGACCTTTTATTTTTTAGGACTGTAAATTTAATTCGTCATGTCCTTAAGTGCAAAGGGATCTTTCTAATAGTTAAAGTATACAATTCAAGTAAAAGTTAAAACAAAAATTTGTAATAAAAAGATACAAATTTCTTGTAACTTTTAACAAACATTGCCGCCTTTTAAAAATTTTGGCTGCTAGAAGTCCTTGGGATAAAGTAGCATCATGATTTAGAAATGTAGAGGGACAATAATTATTTTCAAAACCAATATTTTGTAGATTATCCAGCTATATTAGCTTTTTATACATTGTCCTAAGCTGATGGGGAACTCAATAAAATCACAGCAGTGACCTTCATTCAGGTGGCTGTTTAAAAAAAAAGATAAAATAAAGAGGTGGCAAATTATACAGCATTTTGTGATTTAATAAATAAAATGCTACATGAAAGTCATATATTTCTAAGCAGATTCTCAAATGTTAAGGGTTCTCCTTTGGTTTATTTAAACACTGTAAAGGGAGTGGTGGGCAGAGCAACGTTGAAAGTACTTATTCTGTGAGAAGCCAAGCAATGTGACATAACCTTCAAAAAGGCCCGAGGCAACTGGGGACAAGGGGTGTTTGTAGCAGTCCTGATGGCTACCTGTACAGCTTGTGTGGGGACCTCCATCCCTCGTCAGGCTGACCTTACGTTGCTGGTTGGGGATGAAGAAAGTCTAAGACTCAGGGTGGTCTCAGGGAAAGACAGATGCCTAGACAAGACTGGGTTCGGTTGCTGAAAAGGTCAATATTGCTTGCGTTGCATCGCTATGAAAGGGAAAGGCCCTTGGCTACCTCCCAGCAAAAAGGAGCCCCAAATGTTCTCTATTCTGTGGAGACTGAAGGGATGAGTTTCTGTGAAAACAACTGCCCTTGTTCTGCCCTGTGCACCATGCTGGAAGCTCATAAGGTGAGGTGCTAGACCTTCCATATGCAAGTTGTAAACAGAATTTGAAATTAGCAGGGTTATTTTAACAAAAAAAAACTTTTCTGAGCCATCTGCTGCAGGGTACCAGTGAGGAAGAGTATAAACCAGTTTAGTTTATTTCATTATACTGGTTAACCAATTAAAAACTGATGGAAAGATTCTCCTAACCTTTATTGACAAAGAGATTTCAAACCATGATATTTATTTTAAGGCACAACTAAGAACTGGTTAAAATGACAGATAGATACCACTACACGTTCTAGCTAAAACTCAGTTTCTTGAACACTGCCTTTCATCACGTTACAGAGCTTGTTTGCATGCTGGAGTGTTTAGAGTCAGGGCCAGAGTCATTCACTCTATTTCAGATAAAAGAGGGTTCGTCTGCTTAGCGACAGCATTTTGTCCTGGTATATTTTACAGACTGTATACTCAGATCCTGGTGTGTACCTGAGGTGGATTTGGGTCATTGCCATTCAGTCTGTTTTGAAACGTTTCTTCTTTCTCCCTGAAGGACAAAACTTGGAGAACAATAAATAGGCTAAGAACATAAGTGGGGGAAAAAAAAAAAAAAGATTGAACCCTCCCCCACAAAATACTAATAACATATGAAAATCAGAAGGCAGTGGGAGGGAGTGCTCAGCTCTGACAGATTGCCCAAAGCGCAGGCAGCTGGTTGCTTTTGCTGGGTGCATTGTGTGTATCTATGGGTTAACCCCCTGTCCTTCCATTTATATGTAGGTGGTCTGGGAGCTGAGTCATTGCTTGCCATGTCTTTGCAGTGCTTGCAGAACATTTTAAAAAAAAATAACATCTATTTTGGAAGTGTTCCGATTACTTCAGTGCTTCTGAAAGCTTTACTCTCATTGACTAGGAGAAAACAGTGGAATTTGTCACCTGGCAAGGGACAAATGTGTGAATCAAAAGATGTAGCAGGGAAGGTCATAGTACTGCACCAGAGCTTGGGTAATAAGGATGTATGACTTAGCTAGGCCACTTCAAGCTTGGGAAATTTCTGTTACTGCTCAAAATATCAACCAAAGGCAACTTTGAAAAGGGAATATATTTCCATGGCCATGCTTTTATAGAAGATTTCAGCTTTGTAAGGTGATGGTGAGCAGACTCAAATTAAGAGAATATAATTTAGTTTCTAGCAGTAGTGCTTTTATGAGGTACTGGCCTTTCACAATATGTTATTAAGAATACTGCTTGCAGACAAAAAAAAATGCTATACTAAGTTGCTACTAAAGCTTGCTGGGCAATTGAAATGTGTAGGCCACAGTTGCTGAGTTGTTGGGGTTTTGTACTTTTTTTTTTTTTAATAGGAGCTTTGCTACACTTTAAGGTAAACAAATAAAAATACTTTACAGAGAACTATGAGTTGTCATATAATACATATCCCAGTACTAACTGTCTACTGATACCATATTGAAACAGCCAGCATACATTGGTTTTTCCCTGCCCTAAGTACCTGTTGCCAAATACTGCTGCCTCGTAAGGTAATCGTTGCATGAATGTACCCTCACCACTGAATTTTCAGTGATAACCTTTAAGATTGTCACAACCAAAAGAAGGGAAAAACTGGAAAAGGAATGCTGTGTTCTGGGAAGTTAATAATGTCCCACAAAGCTCGCTCCTATCTGCAGCAGAAAAATACAAGCAAATTGAAATATATATTTTAATCTCCCTCTCTCTTTAAGTGAGATACTTGCAGTCTGTAGAGAGCTGTTCAGACCCTGGAGTACAGAATTCCTGATTCCGTTTTTTTCATGATGACTCATGTTTCAGAGTCTTTACATTGTGACTTGCAAGCACAGAAGGAAAAACAACCAAGGCAGCAGCCCCTGGCAGTTGTTGGTTATTTTTTCCTTTTCTTTAAGAATCAGTGCAAACTTTGTAGGGAAGCTTAACACGGATCCTCCTCCCACCAAAACCCCACACCATTCACCATGTATTTTGTCCTGAAGGGTTGCATAGCTAGACCTCCCTGCAGGGTTAGAGAAGCTGCTGTGGGGAAATGAAAGCTGGAAGAAGGTAGGAGTCAGCAGCTTGTGAGAGAAAACTCCCCATGTGTTGGGCTCCCACAAAAGCTGGGTGCAGCACCGCTTGAGGGTCAAGGCTAAATGGGTTTAAAATCAATTCCTGAAGCTTTCATATATTCCATAGTATGCTGCAGTGGTGTCTGTAACCTAGATTAGAAACTAAGAGAAAAGGAGGTTTTTTTCTTTATTTTGCCCCCTTTCTGTGTCAAACAAAAAGCTAGACCCACCCTTTGAAAAATCTTCCTATGTGCGTGGGAATTGCTTTTCTATCTATCGTTAGGGAAGTGGTATGGATACAGAAAGGTTTGGTTATGGTCCAGAGTATTGAAGACCAACTCTAGAACCTACTGGTTTTTGACTTTCTTCTGTTCTGCTCTTAGAATTTCTTAAAGCTCCTAATGTCTGTCTGTGGATTTTATCCTGCAAAATAAAAATTATCATGCTTGCTTTCCACTTAGTAAATTCTGATTCTTGTATTCTGAGACAAAGTTGCGTTACATGTCTTCAAGGTAATTGTGTTTAGTCATTTCTGTATTTCTAGAAAGCATTAGTAAATCCTGTATTCAGAATCTAATTTACTATGCAATGCTCTTTAACAGACCATTATGTCTCTATAGAATAGAAGTACTATCATAAAATACTTTCTAACTAAAAATGAATCTGTTTAGTGATATTTTTTTTTCAAAGACGAGTCCAAATTACTTTGATTTAGAAACAAGGCAAATACATTAAGTGACAAGTTGCCTGTGAAAAATGATATGTCAAAACAGTGTTTAGTTAACTTGTACATACATTGGCTTGGGAGCCCAGCATACATTTTTCACGTTAACATTAAACTGTAATGGTTTAATGTACCATAACAGTTAAAATTAGCACATTAGTAGGGTTCTTTCTTCTGCAACAGCTTATCATGATATTACAGAGCACCACACCGCATGACTTGCTTGCACACATTTATTAAGGTGCTATAGAAAAGGCATGCCATTAAAACCTGAATAGCCTTGAAAACTAAGAAATGAAGTAGCTGGGGATTGGTTTAAAATTCCAGTGAAACCAAGTTAATGAACTTGTGTTGATATGTACAGTCATGCTTGTCTTCTACCCCATTCAAATACAGTGGCCATGGGACCTCTCATAATATCTGAGGCAAATTACTTCTCGTTACAGCCAAAAAGGATAGAAAAGGAAATTGCATCTCAGGGGATTATTCTGTGCCATTTTGATTCCGATTTCTTGTCTGCCTGCGTTACCAAGCTATGTACTTTGAGAGTATACTGGGAAACGAGCACGTCTTGGGTGGTTTGTTTTCTTTCTTTCCCCATCCACAAAATGTGACTAGTTGCGTTGCGGCTAAAATATATATGATCAGATAGTTGTTCCTGTACTTTTGTTTAAAGAAGCACAGATTGGGAGTGTTTGAAGAGTGAAGATCTTGATCAGTTTTATGGCAGTCCTGTGCAGTGTTTGAGGTGGCATGTCTCGGCAACAGTCACTCTGCTGTTGGCTGTATGTTGTTGATAGAAGATAGCGTAAGGCTAGCATTACAAGCAAGGTTCTGATTATGGGCATTTCCACTATATCCTCACTTTTCCTTGAAAAGGAACTCTGTGGAGGGGGGAAGTAAAGCTCTGCCACTTTTACTTGGGTTAATGAGTAGCATGCCACAGATTATCTCAATATAATGAAAAAAAATTGCTGAGTCCTATTCCAGGTGTGAAAATAAGATTGTTTTCACAGGTTGACAGGATACCTGAAAGTCCCCCCGAAAGTCAAGACAGGCATTTTATGCTATATACCCTGAAAGGCTCTGGAGTCCCCTTGCTATTTCACTTACATAGTTGTCCATTGTTCTTCAAAGTTGTTTGATTATAAATGAATATTTCATCTTCTTCCTACCTAGTGTTGTTACAATGGGAAGTAAGATTTGTGTACCGTTTTGCCTTGCCCACCTTTAACCGTTCCAGTTTTGGGCCCGCATCTTCTGAGAGCATTTGCGGAAAAGCAAATGAAACCTGATGGGAGTGCGGGGAATTTGAGCTGAGCAATTATTTGAATAATATAAAAATAATCTATATGCAAGAGTCTTATAGTAAAATTTTCCTATTCATTAGAAGATTGGTTTGGACATGTTCAGAATTTTAAACTAGGCTACTTTTTCAACGCCTAGGTAGACACATTGATTCCAGTTGTTAAGAGAAATATCACACTACATCTGAGTACTTTCTTCCATGTTTTGCTTGCCATCTACATGCTGGTCTCATGTCAATACGAGCAAGTTCATTAAACTGAAATACATTCTTAAGCGTAATAATATGGGAGGTTTTGTCCGGATTTTTTCCTTCCCCACCTCCCCCAGTCTGGTTTGAGGCTGCAAGAGTGAAAGGGACAGAAACATGTTACGCTTATAACTTCTTTTCCTCAAGTTACTGGGAACATTGGCTGTTTTTTCTGACTTTTTGAAATGCAATCAACGACAAGAAAAAACTGCCAAAGGGATGTTCGCAGAAAATTAGCTCTATTAAAAGTTCAGCTGGAAACGAGTGCAGTGTCCAAGCCTTTTGTTTGTGATTAATGACTAAAACTTTTAAATAATAAATGCCATAAAATAATAAGAAACCATCATTTGCATAAAGAACGAAAAAAAATGAGCAAACCGAGTAGCAATTAGGAATTCATGTTCACGCTGTGTTACTCAGCTTTGCTTGATTGGTTTCTTTGTCAAGAATGTCCCATTTACCAGTTTGGGCCGCTCTTAATGGGGCGTCCTTTTTATGTGTGCTAAATGGAGAACAGCAGTAGCAGTACGTAAATAGTGTGTTCTTTCCTTTTGGATATGTATAACAGATTAAGTTGGCTTTGTGCAGTGTGAACAGGTCTGTACTACTGAGAATATGAATAATGTTAGTTTCTATAATTGCTAACATCTGGCTTTCCATAAATCTGTTAAATTACATAGAAACAGAATTAGATTTCTGTGTCATAAGTAAGGCAATTACATGGAACTCTGTAGGCAATATGGCTTTATATTCATCTATGAAATCCTTTTAGTTTTGAACTGTGAAAGCTACCCTTCTAATCTGCACTCTGATTCTGCTACACCCTATATATGTGCTATTCAAGGAGCCCTTAATATGGCGGGGAAGAGAATATTGACAATGCTTGGTGAAATCACCAAAGACAAAGTGAATGCTTCATTTGTACCTTTGTCTTCGACGTAAAATACAAGTCGAATTTATTGAAGGGAAAATGGGAAATTTTAAAAAATAATTTAAGTCTTACAGTAGCTGTTTGGATATAATTCACTTCATACGAGTTCATTCATAGCTCTCTTCATGTCATTCTTCATGTTTTTTACCTCCTGTGATACTCTGGCACTTGTTAAGCAATGAAGTACAAGTTTAAATTTCTCTCAGTGCAGCACCTTTTACACCAGTGAGAGTGGAGCTTTCAAGTACTCAGTAGTGCTAAGGTTTGCGTTGGAGCCATAATGTTCTTTTTTGGCAATTAAGACTGTCAGGGCAGTGAAGTACATCATTTTTAGGGAAGTCTGAGCAACGAGCAATTGAATCATGCTATCAGGCTACTTTTGGAACATCCCTGACAAAGGACTGGCCCACAGGTTAGCCCAGGAGTGAAGTCCTTCTGCGGTGTAATTGTCTCCGGCTTCCCTCTGGGTCTAGACGTAGAAAAAAGAACAGCCATTTTCTGGTGGTCCAGGCCCTTGACTCACTTGTGCAGGTTGATTTTGCATTTGGTCAAGGGCACTGCCACATTTTTGCTTGTTCCTGGACTATTAATGAATTGAAATCAGTAATTTTACTATGTCAGAGGGCATTTTGTGATTGGATTGTTTATAGAGAGTTTCCTTCAGCAGATTGAGATTATTGTTACTGTCTTTTAAGAGTCAGGAGATGACTCATGAACCCGTTGCTCTCATTCAAAAAGTTAGGGCAGCTGGCCATCACACCCCACCTAAATCAGACTTTAGGTAATTTTTATTTGTAAATTCTATTGAATTTTTAAATTTGCTGTTTTAGAGAGGATTTAAAAGTCCTCTTGGATTATATTGAACAGTTATAAATTTCACACTAGCAAGAAGGTCATTTTAGATGGTAAGTGGGAGGGTTCTTCCTTGTAATTTCTGAATTCATGTAATAGAATTCTGGAATTTTCATGATGGAGACCATCACTTCTGAAAGATTTTGTTTTTCACCCTTCCTCGCCCTATTGCTTACAGTTGTCATTGTTCATGTTGGAACAAAAGAGGCCCGCCAGTTTACTGATATTTTATCCAGACAATCTGTCAGTATGTTGTTTAAGAGCAGTCCAGAGTTATTTTCTGAAAGAAATACCTGTTTTTAACAATGTGCTTAAAAATCTCACGGCTTTTGCTGCAAGAAAAAGAACGCTGCATTAACTCCCTAGGTAAATTCATATTGCATAATTATGTTTTACCCTCCTAAAGCAATTTTAATGGAATACTGTAATTCACTTTTCTCTAGTGTAGAATGATTTTCTTTTGTTACTTATTTCTTTGTGTCATTGCTAAATCATACCTTTTTCTCCATAGCTGTGTTCTAAGACTTTTTTCCTGCATGAGGTGCCTCTGATTTTTGATTTTTTTTATTTTCTTTTTGTTTTCCTTTTTGTTTTTTCTTCTCTTTCCAATTCACTTCTATCTTCCAGCAATGGGAAAAGGATGCAATTGACTACTTTTAGTCTGGGAAATGCTGATCATGCCAGGAACTTCTGAAGAGCAGTGCACTTTTCTTTTGGTTCTGTCTGACTGATAGAAAGTCACTCTGATTGTTCGCTAGTTTCTAGTCACTGGGAGCTCGCTATGCACCCTTGGCAGAAGGTTCACGTTCATCATTGCTATACAGTTCCACTAGGGATGTCAGTCTCAGCATTTACAATGAAGCCTACTGGAGGTAGTGTAAGAATTCTTGACAGAATGAAAACAAACACTGAAGAATAACCTGAAAAAGTCAGTGTTTAATGTCTAGCAAGTAAATATAGAAGAATATCAGAAAGAAGGCACCCTCTTCCACCAACAAGGCAGATGAGCACTAATTACTTACTACAGAAATAAAATTTGCCCTGTGAAAAAAAATATGTCCAAGCATTATAAATCTGCTGTTTTGCAGATATCGATGAGTGTGCCTTAAAGACCCACACCTGTTGGAATGATTCAGCCTGTGTGAACCTGGCAGGAGGGTTTGATTGCCTTTGTCCGTCTGGACCATCTTGCACTGGAGACTGTCCCCATGAAGGCGGCTTCAAGCGGAACGGGCAGGTGTGGACCCTGAGGGAGGACAGATGCTCCGTTTGTTCCTGCAAGGTGAGATCCAGCTGGTCTGGGTTTCAGGAGTCCTTTAATTCTCTGGGCTCGTGTCAGAAACGCAATATTGCAGTGCCGCTGGTGTTGGCAAAAATACTAGCCCAAGCCCAAGGCACTGAGGCAAAAGGTAAGCTCTGCTGCGGGCACTGAAGCTGTGATGGGGAAATTCTTCTGGGAAGTCATCTTTTTTCTTATTTTGCACAACCACAGACACAGCTGAATAACGGCTGACCCTGCTTAGCTTCTACCGTGTCACCCTGTGGGCCAGAGGCACTTGGAGCGTGCCTTGATGAGGGTCTTGCGTTACCCGTTAAAGGAATGTGTGGGCAATGAGCACGCTTACGGGAAATGTTGAAAACTGTTTTAAATTTCTCTTTTATATGAATATGCGTCTCTCAGGACAAGTATGTAGTCAGCCAACTTCCTGTTGACAGTATTTCCCTTTATTTGGAATACAGATGAATTAAGTGGGTGAGAAGAAATTCCTGGGCAAGAGTCAAAGGTTAGAGGACCTAGCAGCAGGCACGTACTTCCCTCAAGTGAAGAAGGGTGAAGGCCAGGTTTCTCCTTCTCAGCCCAGCTTGGCTTTTATTGGCAACTCTCCCACATGAGCAGTGCAGCTCTCTGCACCTTTGGAGAAGGCAGGGGTGTTATAGGTAGATCTACTTTAGAGTTAACACTTAGATAATTTTTGAGGGGGGGCAGTTTCCCCTGGAAATTACCAGTTCTTTTCTGAGTATTGTAACCAAGTTAAAAGAACGTTTTACTCTGCTTTCTTCATTTTCACTAGTTAAAAGAGGAGTGCTGTCGCTGTAATGAGAAGATTTTAGAAGTGCACCAACCTGAAAAGTGGTTGGTCTTTTTTGGCCACTCTGACCTGTTGCGTTCATTGCAGTGGTAAAGCTGACCTTAGATACAGCAGAACACTACTGGCCCTTACATAAGTGTAAGGAAAATGAGATTTTGGCCGCTGTGAAAAGTTGAATGTAGCGTATGAGAATTGGCCTATCAATCCCCATGTCTCAATGCTTATGAGCCAGAGAAGCATCAGAGGGGTCGGAAGGGGGACAAGGGGAAAGACTTGTTTTGAAGTTGCAAGAAGCTGAAAGCCTCATCATTTCTGTTTTGCAATGGTATAGCAGAAGGGAAAATCAAGACTTTAGAGTGAGTAGAACCCACAAAGTACATTGCTGTTTTGGGCTCAAAAGGGAATGTATTGTTCTTAGTTGCTGCATTTTTTACTTCAAGTAGCCTCAAGGTCGCTAAAACTCCTCCCTTCAGAAGCTGAAGTGTACAGCTCCACAGAATATGTATCAAGCTTTTATTGTAATCTTGGGGAACTGACTGGCTTATGAAAGGATTTCCAGTCAATAGAATAAACAGTTTAATATATGTGTAGACATCTGCTCTGCCTTTGCAGAGTTACAACTATTAGTATTCCCACTCTAGATTGCTTGTGATTTATTTGCCATTTCTCATTGCTCTTATTTCTTAAGTTGAATGTTCATATTAGTATATGAAAATAGACAAAATGATGAACTAGTACATAGATATTTTAAACAAAGCCTAGCGCTGTTTGTTACTATGACTCTTCCTTTATGTCTTCCTCACTTTCCAGTTTTTTTCCTCTGGGAATTAACATTTGCATTTAATTTCACTTCAGTAGCTGCCTTGCTTCAAGAGCCAAATTTTTGTCTATAGAGCGGGGAAGACAGGGAGAGCTCCTCCTCTGTCATATCCCAGGCGGGACGTAAAGTCTTCAATCAGCGTTTACTGAAATATCGGAACAGATTCCATAAATTGTGATAGCTTCCGGTACTCCAGACTTCTCAAACCCGCTGCCGGACTCCATCCTTTTCATGCAGCTGCACAGGGAGCTGGCCCTGCTTGACCTTTTTGCAGCCTGCTCGGTTTTCAGCGAGGGAAAGGGCAGAGCGTAGCTAAATCATTCCTAATACTTCTTACCCGGACTTCAAAATGATCCTACTCACTTGTTTCACCTAGGAGACAAGTCAGCATTTCAGATTTAAAATAATATGTTTTCTTTTGGCTTTTCTTTTGTTACGGTTATTTATTTATAGGAAAGGTCAGAGGGATATATTTTGTTCAGTGGCTGAAACGCATAGATCCCATGTTGAAAATACCTTAACTTAAAATCTGGTGCAAAGGAAATTAAATACCTTACTTAACTTGGAAGTTCATTAAGTAAGGTTATTTGTAGAGTAGGATACTATGGAATATGAGAAATTATATTACTTCAGTTACGTAATGAGGGAAAGTTTTATCATTGAAGCAAAGGGGATTGTTGCGGTGTTTCAGCAGACCCAGTCTCTTCAAACCATCCTTGTTCATCTGATTAAAAATAGAGTTTACAAAAACAAATTCTCAAAACCGTAAATTAATACAGTATCTTAAGTGTATTTGATGTGTCTTCTACAGGTGTCTTCCTGAACTCTTGTGGATTTAATACACAAGACTGGTAGAAATTTGATGGAGGGTAGGGAGCTGTTTCTCTCTCCCATGAGAAAACGAACCCTGGCTGTAGAGTCTGGCTATACCTGGGCTTTTGAGTCAGTCCTCTAATTAAGACAACCCTCCGTTCCCTGTATGAAAAGAGCCTGGGGGATAAGCACAGCAGTGGAAACGGAGGGATATGCCAAGGTGAAGCATATTGCTGATGGCGAGAATGGTTTGGTGGTTTGGTTTCTGCAGGGTCTGATTTCTGTCCAAATTGGCTCTGGGGCTCTGTGGAAGCTCGAGTCAACCTTAACAGTGATTCCCTTGTGTGTCGGCTTTTCCTTTGGTAAGAACAGTTTTGTGTTGGTGCCACCATGAAGCACGTAGAAGCGATTCAGTGAGGAAGGCGGGGAGGGAGAGGAACTAATAAGATGCTATATGTTATTACCCACTGAAAGAAAGTAAGTTGCTTTCTCTATATTTCTCAATTTTCTCTATATTTCCCAGTGCTACTATACAGCTGCAAAGATGCAAGTGAGATGTTGTAGCTTAAGAGGCTTTGTGTCGCTGCAGTATAGGGATAAAAATGTTTTCTGAAAGGCGTGGAAGTAATGAGGTTGTAGATAAAACACAAATGCTTAAAGAATAAAGAGAGTAGCAGTGCATTATGATTACCAAAAGGTCTCTGGCAAAATCATCAGACTTTGTCAGTGTTCTGAAATTCGGAGAGTAAAGGCAACATAAAAGGTTAGCTGCTCCCCAGAGGTAACAGCATGGGAGCTCAGAGAAGCACAGAACTACCAGCACTGTCACCAGCTGAAAGGGGAATTCGAAAACTAATCGTGAAAGCTTGGAAACTGAATTGGATTAGCCATTATTAATCAGCACTCCATTAGGGAGAGCAGAGAGACTGCCATTGCCGAGGGCGTTGGGTTGCCCGGACGCCTGGCGCAGCCCCTCGTGCCCGGAGCTCAGCAGCCTGGCAGAGCTTCTGTGCTGAGCTGCCACTTGGTGTCTGCCCTCAGCAAGGGGTGGAAGACGGTTGTGCTTTCCCACCTGCAAGAATGGAAATTTAGTCTTAATTCTCTGTCAGGAAAGGCTTTTGGCTCTCTTGCACCACTTGCTGAAAGGGGAGGATGACTTCTTTCTTTGCTTTTTAGTGGAAAGGGATTATTCCCAGCACCACGCGTGGACCTGGCCAGACCTGTGGCTGAGGAAATGGGCCACTGCCAGTCTTCCTTACCTCGTGATTGACTCAAACTACTGAGTAGGGAAATAAAGCTTATTTATTCCTTCTTCCACAGCTAAAGCAGCAAACTGACCACAGGTAGAGAATCCTTGGTTCTATTGGTAGAAAACTGAATAAAGACTGTAGGGCAATCTAGGGCTATACCCCGTGGTTGGCAAAAGCAGTTCAGATCCACGTTAACCTAGCATGTTTTCTACGTTTCCATAATTCTGTTTCCTCTTTGGCTTTCCTTGTTAGGCATAAGAAATAATTTTCTTTATTTTTAAAACTGAAATGAATATTCTGATCAATTCAAAACATTGATGAAATGCAGCAGCGACACTGACTGACATGGATATCGTGATTCCCTGATGCTGATATTGTAGATGTTGCATTGTGCCCAAGACTAGCTTTGCTTAAAAACACCAACCAAACACAGATGCTTATACGAAAATATAAACAAAAGAACCTACCATGCAACATGCTGTGGTTACAGCTATTTTGTCTGCCTGTGGAAAAGATGTCCTGGGGTGCTGTCACTCTTTTTAGCAACCGCTTTTTGAAAGGATCAAGAGGAAATAAATTCCATTGCTTTGATGGGTATCCCTTTATTTGGTGGCAATGATTAAAGAAAACATTTCCTTCTTACAACAGATGCAGGTTTGTAGGTTCAGAACATGATTTTGATGAGAATATGGAAAAACTGCAACAAAATGAGTGGAGTTGTTTTAGGAATTGTACAGTTGTGATCCAAAGCAGAACATAGCTTCATTCCTCTCAGCTCCACCTTCAAATTGGCTGCAGGGGATGCTTTGCCTGAGTAAGGACTAATCCAATAGCTAGCACTGAATGCAAAGGAAGCGCATGTCAAAACTTGTCAGTAATTTCCTCATTGTTAACTGTGATTTCAGTTCCCAGTCTGCGTGTGGCATGTCAGTATGTTGGCTCACCTACAGTAAGGGGTATGATTTCAAACACCATAGTCCATCGAATTTTCGTAACTAGAATTCGAATCGATTTGTATTTTTCTGACGCAAATGTAATATATCCTTTTCTCTTTACACACAGAAGCAGTTCATCTGTTTATCTCAAACAGTTCTGTTTAATGGTCTTTAACAAAATGGGCCATCCAGTCCTGTAAGCAAATATTTAGCAAAATCATGTTTTGGAGAGCCTGTGGAATACAGGTCCTCTTTAAAACATGAACTGAATTATAATGGATGATGACAAGTCCATTCAGCTTTAAGGTGGTGTACTGTAGGTCCAGATGTGGAAGAGAACCAGTGGTGAATTCAGAGTTAAGAACGATTAGTGCTGCTGTGATTTTGCTATATTGGGCTCCTATGAAGTTGAAGGGACCACCTTCATAACTTCAATTTAGTTATTCAAGTTATTTTCTTCACAATGATACATTCAGTCGAAATAGTGCTTACGCAGCTATTATGGCAACCGCTTGAAGAGTTCACTGATGTATCCAATGAGATTTGAAATTGCTTCACTGCATTTCTTCTGAGATACCGATTTCTTTAAAATTCAGTTAGCTGGAGACAGGAAAACGGTATTCTCAGATTCAGACAGTATTGGATCCATGCACTGATAGAAATTGGGACGTACTGGTATTTGAAGTATGACAACTGGTCGGATCCAGTCCTTGTTGGCGGTAACATTGGATACATTAAGAGCTTAATATTTCCTGATACGCCAAAGGTGTGCCCTTTGATATATGTACCCTGTGACCTTCTCCGGGTTGCTGTCTGGCGGTTTGTGTTTGACATCAGGGCAATGTGTCCTTGCAGGACGGGAGGATTTTCTGCCGGAGGACAGCCTGCGACTGCGAGAACCCCAGCGCTGATCTCTTCTGCTGCCCAGAGTGCGACACCCGTGTCACCAGCCAGTGCCTCGACCAAACTGGGCACAAGCTCTACCGCAGTGGGGACAACTGGACCTACAGCTGTCAGCAGTGCCGTTGCCTGGTATGGGTAAAGCGTTTTGGAAGGGAGCAAGAATAATAATAAGGGTTATGGTTCTTAGCAAAGCATACCTGGAAGCAGGCTCTTGGCTCTCTCTTTGCCTGCTTTTCAGACTGGGAATGATGATAAAGCGCTTACAGAGCACCCGAGATCTGAAAGCTAAGCCATCAGTTTTCTTTACTGCTGAATAAGTAGGTCTAATGAACAAAATGAAAAGTGTGACAAAAGCTTGGAAACCTTGACACTACATTAGCTTTAGCATTAGTCTACTTTTGAGATCTTTTATAAGGTTGTCTCATCTTTAAGTGACTTTTAAATTTTTTTTCACATGCAATGGATTTGCTTGGAGGAGTTTCAGCTTTTAATTCCATCAGCTGCTGTACCTTTCTTATCAAAACGGACAAAGCAATTTTTCTTTTTTTCATTCAGCAAGTGCTGGAAAAATGGAGTGCCGGTGCCACATGGTGAATTAGTAAAAATTAACCAAAAAAAGAAGGCTAAAGAAAACTGAAATGACTAGACAAACGTGCAAAATGAAGAACGTTTATTTTCTCATTAGGCACTCTAGATTATTTCCCTAAAGCTTTAAGTTTTGCACAGATATACTAATTAGAGCAGCAATGAACTTCATTAAAATTATCAGGTTTCCATTTATAGCTGTGTGTATAACATAGTCTAATATATGATATTAATCAAGAGGTGTCTGAGCATCAGGAAACAAATTGCATTCAAAGCTAAGTTACTGTTAAAAGATAATTATCCATAAAGTACAGTAGTAAGTATTGTATTTTGTATTCTCTGAAGGTATTTTTTTTTAATGTTTGCAAAAGAGCAGCAAGAAACATTTGCAGCCAGCAGCAATGGCCAAGATTAGACGGGGCATGTTTTACAAGGGCTATTGTGTTTGTGGCTAGCAGTTCTTTGCCTAATTTTATGATTGGGTTAACATGCAGAGCTAAAAGACAGTGATGCCCTAAATCAGTGCTACATGTAAGGGTCTGTGCAGCGTGTGATGTTATCAGGGGCTGAAGTGCTTACCCAGTAGCATAATGGAAGTTATTGGAGCCCTTCCCAGGTTAGGTTTAGACACACAGAGCAATACCCTACAGAAGTAACCCGATGACTCTCTCTTCTCCATGTTTCTATCTACTAAACTGTTGGGTTTTTTTCAAAGCTAAATAATAAAATAAAATCACTCAGTGGAACATAACTGGTAGTGTTCTAACAATTCCCTTAGGAGTTGACAGTAAAATCAGTTTTGGCCGTTGCTAGTTAGATCAATGCTCAGTGCTTCTTGAACCCACTAACCTACATCTATCTGCAGTGTTAATTTTCTATTTAAATAGTTGCTGTGATCCTGCAGAGATGTCGATGTGACCAGGCGCAGAAAGAGGGCACGAGTCTGCAAGGCAATCACTGCAAAAATGATAGTTGGGTATTCAACTGTGCATTTATATGATCAGCCAACCACAGGGCTGATCCATGAAGTTTAGTTCAATTTTGGCAAAATAAAACTTTTCCATTCAACAGGGGGCAAAGTTTCTCGGTAGCTAATAAATGGCAACGAGTTCAATGAGCTTTCCTTCAATTTTTACAGGAAGGAGAGGTGGATTGCTGGCCTCTTTTGTGCCCGAATCTAAACTGCGAGTACGCAGCCATCTCTGAAGGAGAATGCTGTCCCCACTGTGTTAGTGACCCCTGTCTGGCTGACAACATCACCTACGACATCAGGAAAACCTGTCTAGATGGCTATGGCATCACGAGACTTAGCGGCGCTGTATGGACGATGGTGGGATCTCCTTGTACAACCTGCAAATGCAAGGTACGACGGACAAGGTAGAATGGTAATGGAAATGTGTGTTGCTGCATAAAATCAGGGTCACTTTCTGCCCTTGGAAGCTCACGTTCAGATCTTGGGGCGATAAATGAGACCCGAGGGCAGAAGCCTACAGAAAACCCATGCCTTTTATGTTTTGCAGGGTGAAAGCAAAACAATTCTGTGCTTGTTGAAAATGTTGAGCACAGATATGTAATATCCTAGTGCAACTTTCAGACGTTCTGTTGGAGAGCCCTTTAGGCATTCTCAATATGAATCTAGGCTAATATTTTAATAATTGCCTCATGCGAATGTTCATGAAAATATGTTTTACAGAGCTGGTAAGCTAAGGCAAAAAAACTAATCGAAGTTTCATCAGTAAGTAGACAAGTAGAAACGCATTGCAGCCCAGAGATAAAGGCACTCCCACACCAGAAGTGGGAAGGGAATGTCACAGTTCCTGTTCCCTGATCTCATCAAGATGTATTTAATCCAGTGGCTCTGGTGCAGAATTGCAGTCTGTCTCCCTCGCTCTGTGCAGTGATGACCCCACTGTGTTAATATCAGAATTATGAAAATGTTGTTTTGGGTTGTATAAAATGTTCTTCTGTTCACTGTGGGAAACCAAGCTGTTGCTCCAGGGCTTTAAGTTATTGAAGGTAGCTTTTCTGCCATTCTTCAGAGTTTTTCCTATCAGTTTGTTTTGGATTTTAAAAAAAAAGGAAATAAATTGCTCGCTTGGGGTTTTGCTGGTTGCTGTAGTTTTTATTACATAATACAGTTTTGTAAATGACTGGATGTTGCAGAAATACATTTAACAACAGATTGAATTCCAAAGCCGTCTGTCGTGTGTGTGTGTCTGTCCCCCCTCGACATGTCTGCCGTGAATCAAGAATCTGAACTATCTGCTTATTTCAGACAAGCAGAAAGCTTCCCTGCATGGATCACATCAAAACTCTCTCCATTGACATTCTTGCGTGGGAGAAAAATCCAGTCATCTCTGTTGCCATTGCTGTGGTGTATTTTATTATGGGGACCAGTGAGCCTTTCACATCCAGGTTTCTAGTTCAAGTGTAGTTCGGGCCAGTTCAGTGCTAATTGGCAAAGCCAGCCCCCTCATAAAGCCACCCCAGTTGAGACCAAAGAGGGCACATGGGGATGATGGCTTAAGCAGATTTCTGTATGTGGTAGATGTGTCAGAGATGCCTCTATCTCTGCATTCCACCAACCCCTTTGCTTTTTCTAACTTCTTCTGTGGAGGTGATTGATGCCTGCTTGTTTGTCTGTGCAGAATGGGAACGTCTGCTGCTCGGTGGATTTAGAGTGTCTCAACAATAACTGACGTAGTCAGACTGGACTGTACCGGGGGAGGAAAACTGATGAAGTGAACACCTGAAATGAAGTCGTATGCGTTGGCGTTTTATACAACAGACAATTACCAAAGTCTCCACATAAGGAAGATGTTTGGGAGTTGCCTTTGGGACCTATCACTATGCTCATCCTTGCTAGCCTTGTCTGGGTGACTTACAGCACGGCGCATATAAGTCAATGGTTGTTAAAAGTTTTCAGTGTTGTAAATTACACACTTTTCCTGTCAAGACATTTGCTAATACGTTTAAATTATTTCATGGGTAAACTAATGCTGTATTTTTGTTTTAATTTGTGTATTGACAACATGATAGAATTCAGCTCTTCTTCCTTTGGATCTAGATTTTACAAACAAGACAGCCTGTTGTGATTTTGTCCCATGATATCACATACTTAGTTCCGAGGTCCCTGTCAGATGTATTTATGAAAATATGTATGTATGTACAGTCAAATTGCATAGTACTTATATTTCACAGCTGTCCAATGTTTTAAAGCATTCAAAGGTATATTTGATTGGACAGAATGGAAGTGATCCAAATAAGTCTGTCATAAAAATTTATAAAATTAAATGCCATGAACTTAATGAAATGGCAAAAAAAAAAAGCACTTTCTTCTCCAAACAAGCGGAGCAGGAGCAAGACTCCTATAGTGGAAAATGGAACTAAAACCACATTCCACCTTTAATTCAACACATATTCAGGAAAGAATCACCAGTCATTCTCAGTATTATTCTGTCTTGCAAGGGAAACTGCAACTGCTGGAAAAGCATGTAATCCCTCTGGGTTAAAAATAGTCAGAGAGCCTTAAGGTGATATAATTTAAATTGAAGAGGTTAGAATTTGCTTTCAATTGTAACGTGATTGATGAGTTCAGAATTTTTCCTTTTTTGTATTTACAGTCGTAAAGATGGCTGCCATTCTCAGTTACTGCTCCCATAATGACAAAGTGCAGAAGCACCTGTACCAGTGACATGCGGGACAGGAGACCTTAACACTTGGTAACTTTTACTACCCAATTTAGAGCTTAGAAACAAATTTACTCTTTTCATATTTTATGGCATTAAAAAACATTTAGTTTTAAGTTTACCATGCGCAGTGTTGTTTAGTACCTAAGTTTAGACAGAAATACAAATTAAAACTCTTAGCCCTGTGTTGAGGTTAGAGTTTAGACTCTCTTCAGCTAAAGTCTATTTCTTTCATGAGGCTGGAAAGTTTGTGGCATTAGAACAGGAATATATTTCTACGACGATGGCATCTACAGCTTAAATGTCACCTCTTTAACGTGCTGTTGTGTTTTGTTCTGCTCATTTGTGTAGTGTTTTTTGCTTTTTGTTTATTTAATTAGACACTGAGTATACGGAAAAGAGTGCAGAAATAAGTATAGTGGCTACAGTTTGGAAAGTCTACATTTGTGAGTTTTTCATAGGTTCATGCAGAAAATGTGAAACTGATTAATAAGAATGAAGTGTGACTATAGAGTGAAAAAATTAGTTGTCTTTTAAATGAAGTACTATTATGTTTCTTATAAGGGGAAAGTGGCAAAATGATAAAAAAAGTTAATTGCAGTCATTCAGAAAATTTTATTCACGCTTTTTTAAACAGGATTTGTTTTATCTAACAGGTTTGTGTGGTAAAGTTAAATTTATTTTCTTAAAACGCCCCATCATTTTCAGCTACTAATGTATTGACTATATTTGCATTGCCCTGATGATTGTATAATAAGGGAAACAGTTGTGTTTTATATGATACTCAAAGGATGTTTGTAAATCATAATGTCAGCTCATTTTGTATATCACATTGTAAAACCCAATGGTAATTCAGTTGGATGAGATATCCAGTGGGCTGAGATATAAAGGGGAATGATTTAAAACTTGTGGGCATCTAAATAAACTCCTATGTACAGATTGCTTTCCCTTAGTTTTATTAGCAGAGTTTTAAAACACTAATCACTGTCCTTTCCAGACTCGAACTCGTGGTGTTGCTAAGAGGAGAAAGTGTTTGCCCAGAGATGTAGCGTCAGAGTTGTAAGAAATACTTCCTTTATACTCACTCGAACAGAAACATATATTCCAGTCTGTCATATACGCCAATTTCTGAAGCGCTATGGATGGGGTTAAAGACAGTGCAGGGTCTGAAAATCATTCTTTTCCCATTTACCTTGTAGTAATGAAGCCCTTTCCTGGGAAGTTTTCTGGAAGCTCCAAGCTTTGGTAGGATCATATTCAGCAGGAGCACAGAAGTTCACGTTTTTCCACCGCACAGACCAATTTTCTTCCAGAACTCAAACGCAGATCAATTCAGTAAAACCCTTTCAGAATGTTTTATGCAGCATTATGTGTCATTATCTCCAGAGTGGTACAGCTCGAACTGTTTACACAAAGTCAAAATATTGACACAGACCTGTTTGTTTATGTTGCATTTTAAGCAGTTACCCTGACTGTGATGAACTTTTCCTTATGAAGCAATTTGAGCACTAGTCACATCACATTTACCTTCAGAGCACTCAGAAGCCACAGCCCCAGCTCAAAGAGCACATTGAGGAGGAAAATATAATTCACTGTGTTCCTCTGTGACCAAGGTAAGAACTTTCAAAACCCCTTTCTTGATGAATTTCCCTATAACCCTGTGGGCACTACAGTGAAAATGCTGAAAAAAATAGTAAATTTATTATAATAATTTCTGAAAAATCTCTCCTTTGTTAGTGTGATGGACCATCTCTCGGCTCAGAAGGTAAGAACAGTAGTATGTATGTGAGGAGGACTACCAGTGTAATTTCTGTGAAAAGAAACTTGCTGCTAGTTAAGGGACTTGGTCAAACTCACACTGTAGCAACTGAAATTTTTGTAGCTGTTTCTACTTATTTATTCTGTAAGAAAATATTTTCTTTGCATGTAACACTTTGGATGACAAGAAATAAATGAGTGAGAAACAGAAAATGAAAATTCCAGCTCTGGTAAAATGTCTTTGCCTCCTCTTTTTGGCAAAAAGCTGAGCCTCTAGGTGATAAACCTGAACGTTGTATTCTGTCTTGTGAGGAAAGCAGCTTCTCAGCTCAGCTCCCTGTGGATTTGCAAACTCACCTACTGAAATAAAGCAAGTGCAAGTGTGCCTTTATAGTGGCTCCTAGGGTCATGGACCACACTGAGCCGTGCTAGTCAATATTAAAGGCCAAAGAAAATCCAAACTATTCCCCACAAATGCTGCATAATATCTGCCTAATTCACAGGAATGTGTGGGAGATTATTATTAGTGTCTCTGTATTGCCTCAGAGACTTAAAAAACAACTGTCTTCCAGTAACATATCTTCTCCCAAGAGCTGTCAGTGAGTTTTCAGGTATAACTGCGTACAACATTTAATTAATAACATTTTTTCAATCAGATTGCAATGACAAACAGAATATAATCTGGTTTGGTTTTTTTTTTTTTTCTGTGGTAGACAATAATGTTTTACAAAACAAAAGGTAAAGTGTCAGGAGTGATTACACAAATGGTGGAGTAGATTGTAATAGAATTAAATCATAACTCCTACAAGCAATATGAATGTCTCACATCTAGTGGTACTTACATAATCATCATTAATGAGGGATTTTAAAAGGGCCTCATGATACAGTTTGATGTAAAATTTTAAGTGAGTGTTGTGATAAGACCTAATTGTTTGAGGAACATATTCTGCCATCAGAAATACGTACCTGCCAACAAGCTATTCTTCCTCCTAACGAAGATCTTTGGCACTCATTGAAATTTAAACTGGTGTAAGGAAGACTCATGGTGGTATAAATTTAAAAAAAAAAAAAAAAGTTTTTTTAAATATAATATTCAACCATGCTTCATAGTCAGCTCTTCTCTCTTACTGGTAGAAATCAGCAATAATTCTGTTTCAGCTGGTCACCTAACACAGAAAGGTGTTAGTGAATTGCTGGTATTGCTTGTGATCTGCAAATATTTCTTGCAGGTGTTAAGGAATTATTTCTTGCTAGTAGCTGCCAGGGAACAGTCCTGCATACACAGGTTTTAGATATGCCTGAGAAGGGTGTCTATCAGTAAGCTATTTAAAAGGATTTTTTTAATGAAACCATCACCAGGAGATTCACAACACATGGGCACATGATGTCAAAAAACCCCATGGGCGAGTCAAAAAAAAAAAAAAAAGGCCCCTGAAACCATGTATGTGTCATTTAAATTCTTTAGTGTTGCTTAAGCTGCGCAGTGTGAGGGATGCACTGAATTCTGACGAGTGGATTTCTGGCTGGGAACCAAATCTCTGCTTCAGCAGTACCTCGCACTTGAATTATTTTTCTTCCTAAATTTGAACGTGAGATTGTCTTATTTAAGTGGTTTGATTGGATTTGAGCGGTGTTTGGAAGCAAGCCTTATCATGTTCTCGTGGAGATCGAAGGAGCTACAACAGGATCTGGAGCAACTCAGGCTTCATTCTCGTATGTGCCTCTACCCTGATGGGATGAAACTGCCTTGGGAAAAGGCAGGGAGTTACCTAATGGGCTCCCGTGTGTTTGGGGGTACTGTGGTTACAGCCAGGGGTTTTACAGGGTTGGGATAGTATCGACCCTGGATACAGCAATGGCTACACAGACCCTCTGATAGTGGCTTTTGGTTGCCAGTCTCTGTTCTGTAGTTTCTTTCAAAGGACAAGTCGTGTCAGCCATACACCATAACATATTTGCCTACCCCAAAGCTCTTAATTGTTGAATGCCTGTGTGGTTATATGTGTAGACGTGTAGATCCACCGAGCACTTCAGTGAAGACCAGCTTAGAGGTTCTGCAGCAGATCACACCATCACTCAGACACAAAGCAGAGACCTGGAGCTTATCATGAAATTAAACCAGGGTTGAAAAGCCCTGTTTTCTGATAATGCGGGTGATAGATCGCTGTTTGATTAACTCTAAATCTAATTTTTCTGTCACAAGAATTGTGAATGTGTTTGATTTAATCCAGTGCTTCTTCGTACTCGTTTTGATGGGTTCCCTTTTACTTCAGTACTAAATATGCAGATTTGGCTTCCTATCTGAATATTATGCCAAGTCCTCATCCGGGTGCTAGAATGTGTGGGCTTTTCTGCTCCTGTCCCTCTAGACTCAAAGTAGGCATTTCTTAACTCAATGTCTATGAAGTTAGAATCGGAAAATCACTGAAGTACGTTCAGGAAAACGTTAAGGGTAAACTCTTACCTGTTCAGAAAAGGGTTAAGGAAAACCAAATACGTATTTTAAAAGTACATTTGCAGCTGTGGAGGTGATTTTTCAGCTGACCACAGGTTTGGCCATTTATTCACATTTGTATTAAATCATTAGCTGATAGGTTCACTCTTTTTCTACAAGTTTATTATGTGATTTGCAGAGTAGAAGACAACTTTGAGAACTAGGTAACTGCTGCATGAAGTCATCTCGATGAATAGATTTTCATGCAAAAATAGTATTTGTTAGAAGCTACCACAGAAATACCACTAGCACTTTCCCAAAATCAGAAACAAATATCTGATGTGGTCCTGGACAATGCGCTTTTGCCACATTCTTTTTTTTTTTTTATACTGACACAGCAGCGTCAGCGCTGGCAGCAATCACATGTTGGTACTTCTTAATAGGTGAAGCAGAGCGGAGCAATAAGCTTGATACTTCCTCCTCTTCCCACTCTCCACCAAAACCAGGAAAAAGTCTTCCGAAGATACCTTTCTGCTGGTGCCTTGGATGGTTAAGGAGGAGCTTCCCAGGACTGGATGGAGGAGGATCTAGGACTGGATGGAAAGGTTGGAAGTACTTAAATGCATAACAAAGCAATCCTTACCTCAGTGGGCTAATTAGTGATGTCTACAGGTATTACTAAATTGAATTTGAGTTCTACGTAAAAGAAAACGAAAAGTGACTGTTCCTTTCTTTACAGTTTATTTCTCACTTCTCTTGAGTGTTTTGCTGATCTCTTAGGCCTTCTCATTGCTACAGTCTTACAACCTGAAGAGGGACTGAGCAGGTGAATGTGAAAACTAGACAAAAGAAGTATTTGTTATCATGCCTATATTGAAACTATAACTGATTATTTTTTTTCATTCAAATGTCACTTTTTAAAATACTAGTCATAACTATAATCAATGTGTAGTCTGGAGCTCAGTCTCAAAAAGCTGTTATTATTAAAGCAAGCCAGATAAATCAGTTACCTAACTTGTAGTTGTAGCACCCCCCTCCCCTTTTTTTTTTTTTTTAATGACCTGTCATTTAGGTATTTATCCTGTCAGGGAACAAGGGAACTATATCTCTGCCATTTGAAAGGATGATTCCAGACTGTCCCTGAGCATGGTCTGTTCTGTGTCCTTTCTGCCTGGAGCTCTCAGAACTCCCTCAGCAGTATCTGAAAATGCACTTGGTAAACCAAAGCCACGGCTGTATCTGGAGCCAAGTGGATAGACACATAGAAGGGAGGATAAGTGAGTCTGTAATTGATAGGAGTCTCGCATCAATCCTTAAGTCTTCAGGCATCACCAGAAAGTATTTAGGGACGTGCAGGATGGTGTAAATCACAAATGTTGGCTGCGGTTCTGTGTGCCTGCAAAGTTCAGAGGCATTAAGCTGAAGGTTTTCATTGACTAAGTATTGCTTAGCGTGAAAGTTCAAAGCTATTTCTCTTCTCGAATTAAAGCATTATTGTAAGCTATACAGGATTACAGTGTGCACATATATATCCTCTACAATTGGGGAAAAAAAAGAAATTATCCTTGATGACCTTTTCACCTGTTAGTAGCCATCTCATTCTGTGTCACTTGTCAATGTTTGAGATATTATTTACAGAGCAAGCCTGTCCAGTGTAAGTAATACTATTTCAAGTGAAAATAGATGTTTGCCGTCTATTTCAGGTGAGCTGATCCGCTAGGAGGGTAGCACTGAGAAATGTCAGTCCCACATGTTCAAAAGTTATACCCCAGCTGTGCTAAAATTAAGGGTTAAGCTGTGATTTGAAAATAGACGTTTTCGGTGATCTGAGGATTTGGGTGCTGAACTTGTATCGTTACTGTTGGTGGGACTCCAGCCTGCCCTGGGCCACAGAGGCCACTGGAAATACAGATGCCCAAGTAGCTAAAACACCTGTAGTGAGTGGACAGAGCAGAACAGCCGGGTGTCTGGCGTGCGCCCTCCCCTGCGTGTCAGCAGTGTAAGCTGCAGAGAGCCTGGGCTTCAGGGGCAGGCTGAGCTGGGGGACCTACAAGCCCAGCTGCCCCCCAAGGAAGGCAGTGTTTGGGCAACTTCAGGAGGGGCCATGGTCCAGGCGCTGGTGTCAAAGATTGATGTTTCTGGACCAGGCCAAGCTCAGTGTTCCAAGACTGAATGTGCATCTGAGCCTTCATTGAAAATAATGGGCAAGAGATACCTAACTCCCTTTGTGGGAGCCTGAGAGCTTTGGGGGGGCAGCTGATGCTGGAGAGGGGTCTATGTTTGGAAAGGAGTGAAACATGGTGCTTGTGCTGATCTGCTTTCCTTTCAGTGTTTGTGCTCTGAATTTATGCCAAAAGGTGACCAACTCTTGCGCCTAAGTGTAAGCAAAAAAACCCCCATAAGTTTGAGGAAAGACCATCCTGCCAAAACCCCAGAAAATAAGAAAGAGAGCCTAAGGAGAAACACAGGAAATCTTTGTCACTGAGTAGACTAATACAAAATTGCATCTAGCAATTGTAGTTCATAATGGGAATGCCATAGTAGCAGTGCCAAATTCATAGTACTAGCTTTAATGCAGAAAAAGTAGTCTTCTAGCACCATGCCAGCAAGTCTTGGTGTGGTCTAACTGTGCGCTATGGGATGTCATAAAAGTGCATGCAGAAAACATTTTCAACTCGGAACCAAAAAAGTAGCATTCAACAGGTGTAATCAAAGTGAAATAAATTCATCAGCAAAACAGTAGATTTAAAAAAATTTTGATGTGTGATTGGCCTGGGTGATTATCAGATCTTAATTTTTAAAAGATCAATGATTTGTGACAGCTTGAAGAGCTTTAGGACCCTGAATGAAGCTGCTCAGAGAGTTCAGAGGTGGACAAAAGAATTGCAAAGTAGTATAGTAAAAAAGATCCTGGTTAATGGAATTTTCTTTCTATATGGGGTGATGTTTTGAGTGCACCCTCAGCAAGTTTGCCAATGACACCAAGCTGTGTGGCGCAGTCATCGCACTGGAGGGAAAGGATGCCATCCAGAAGGACCTGGACAGGCTTGAGAGGTGGGCCCATGTGGACCTCATGAAGTTCAATGCAAGGTCCTGCACCTGGGTCATGGCAATCCCAAGCACAAATACAGGTTGGGTGAAGAATGGATTGAGAGCAGCCCTGAGGAGAAGGACTTGGGAGTGCTTGTGGATGAGAAGCTCAACATGAGCTGGCAATGTGCACTTGCAACCCAGAAAGCCAAGCACACCCTGGGTTGAATCGAAAGAAGCATGGCCAGCAGGTTGAGGGAGGTGATTCTGCCCCTCTACGCTGCTCTGGTGAGACCCCACCTCCAGTGCTGCATCCAGCTCTGGAGTCCTTAGTACAGGAAGGACATCCAACAGATGGACCTGTGGGAATGGGTCCGGTGGAGGGCCATAAAGGTGATCAGAGGGCTGGAGCACCTCTGCTTTGAGGACAGGTTGAGAGAGTTGGGGTTATTCAGCCTGGAGAAGAGAAGGCTCCGGGGAGACCTTATAGCCCCTTCCAGTACCTGAAGGGGGCCTACAGGAGAGATGGGAAGGGACTCTTTATCAGGGAGTGTAGAAATAGTATGAGGGGTAGCGGTTTTAAACTGAAAGAGGGGAGATTTAGATTAGGTATTAGGAAGAAGTTGTTTACTGTGAGGGTGGTGAGACACAGGAACAGGTTGCCCAGAGAAGTTGTGAATGCTCCATCGCTGGAAGTGTTCAACCCCCACTCTGTAACACACGCCTGATGTGTTGGGAAAAAACAACAAAACAGGAAGTGGAGATTCTGAGTTAGGAAGTGAAGTATTGGGCCTAAATCTCCTTAGGGATGAGTTTTGTGCTTGAAATAAGAACTGTGTGATAAATTATACAACCATATAGTTGAATAACCTGGCGGTATTTAAGAGATGGATAGACATAGTGCTTATAGAGGTATGGTTTAGTGATGGTGTTTGTCAGTGTTGGGTTGATGGTTGGACCAGATGATCTGAAAGGTCCCTTCCAACCTTGGCAATTCTATGATTCTAAGACCAGGCTGGATGGGGCTTTGAGCAACCTGGTCTAGTGGGATGTGTCCGTGCCCATGGCAGGGGGGTTGGAACTCGATGATCTTTAAGGTCCTTTCCAACCCAAACCATTTTGCTTCTGAAAGGCTGTGAAGTATTACATGGTGAATATCTCAGCCATGTTTTATAATGAACACTGGAGCTTGTCAACACACACTGCTGGGCATAGGCAGGTGTGTTTCATAAGAAACACTTTACAGTTGTTAGTAAAAGAAAGTTACTTGCCTTTTCTCATCATCAAGAGTAAAAAAATCCTGTTGTAGTGTTCATCCTATTAATTACAATAACTATGCAGAAGAAATCTATTTGACAGAATAATGTTTTCTTGGTAGTTTTGGTAACAAGAGACAGAGATTAGTATGCGCCTGGTTTTCAGATACAAAATTTCAGGGTGCAGCAGGGGCCGGCAGCTCCCTGTGGTCTGGTGACTGGTTGCATCAGGGGTTCCCAGGGGTCCGTCAGGAGACGGCCTACCACCCCAGGCAGGAGCAGGGCAGCTGGGGGACACCGTGGCAGCCCCGGCCCCGGGCATCAGGCACATCCCTGAGGATTGTGGTGGGCTGAGGCTGGGCTGGGACATGGATCCACTGGTGGGGAATCAGGATCAAGCCCAGCGAGGGGAACCAGAGTCAGACACAGCATCAAGATGGCCAGGGGTGGGGATGGGCTGCACCATCACCATTTTGCTGTGAAACTACTGAACGTATTGTATCATGGAACTGGAAATCTCTAGTTATTTACATTCTTTTTAAGTTAAGATCTGCTTAAGTTAAGATCAGGGGGTTGGACTAGATGATCTCCAGAGGTCCCTTCCAACCCCATATGATTCTATATGATTCTATGTTCAGTAATTAAGGTGAAAGAAATCATTATGTCAAAGCTGGCAAATGAAAGGAAGAGAACCAAAAGGAAAATAAAGCATTATGTCAAAGTGAGCAGTAAATCCAGGATGAGGTGTGTGCTTTTTGTATGACATGAGAGTACTGCCTATAGCAAAAAAGAACTGGTTTATTAAGCTCAGGCTAGCACCAGATGCAAAGAGGTAATAGTTCACAAACTGGGAAGCCATTATCCAATATGTAATGGGACATCACTGAATATTCTAGGTTACAAACATTCTTTTGGCTTTCTGCTTGAGGGAAAAGTGGAGCTGACATCAAGCAAATAAAACTAATGTTACTTAATGTTGGAAATATGTCATTGGGCAGTTTAAATTGCGAGAGGAGTATGCAAGAGACACACATGAGTTGAAGAGCCAGGTAATATAAACACAGGCAATGATGCTTTTAGCAAAGACAAATGAATTCATGAAGCTGGTGACACTAAATGTGGAAGTGATTTATAGGAAGGACTCCTAAGCCAAGGAAACCAAAAAAGTAGTCCAAAGAAGTCAATACATTAAGAGATTATTAATTTTTTTTCTTTGTCTTTAGAACCTGGGCAGTCGAGATTTCAAACTGCTTCAGCCTTCTATGCTGTGGTTATATTCAGAAATAAATCCAGACAACACCTGCTGGCTGGGTTGTGGTAAATGGCCACCAACCCTGGCCACCGGGAGAAGGTCCAAGTGCAGGAATGTGGGTCCTGGAGCTGCAGCTTCCCTGTGCCAGGGAGGATGCACTGGAGATGGGCATGGCCCACGGGTGCCCTCTGCTCTTCCATGGCAGAAGGAGGATGGAGCAAGGTGTTGCTGTGTTTTAATCTAGATGTGCGGGCAGAATTATTTACAGAAGATAAGAGGGGAAAAAACTCTGTTGGTTTTATAAAATGAATGGAGTCTGAGGTTTAGCTGCCTGGGACGAGTGTGGTGAGAGTCAGGCTGGTGCTGGGGCAGGGGGACGGGAAGGCAGAGCAGGCAGCCAGCAGCCTGGCATTTCCTAGCTGTCTGGCTGGAATTGTAAAGGCAAGATTTATTGTTGAAGCAAAGGGCTGTGAGTAAAATAGAGCAGGACTGGGATCCCGAGTCTCTGCATTGCTCATTTCTTTCTAACGAGCAGTCAACTCGCTGAGGAAACCAATGACTCTGTTGGCAGCTTAAAAGTGATTACTGGAGGCTTGAAGCTTCGTAAACCTCCAAATTAAGTTCTGCTTGCAGTTCTGCCTTCCTCATTCCACATCCCCCAATTCATCCCTGGTAGAATATTTCTAAAATACTCTATGGCATGCCTGAGACTTTACAGTGACTTTACAGTTCTTCCCAAGTTGTTCTCAGATGTTAGATATTTAACGAAACGGTATCTTAAAATGAGTCCTGAGATCCCTGCATAGTTAGTGAAGAGTGGTAGATACCTTTGAGGGCCTCTGCGAGGAATCCTGGGTGCCTAAATTGAGGCACGCAGGTGAGCTGAGCGGTCGCCTCTGGACAGAGCCGTGCAGAGGGGGGACTCTTTGGGGCAAGGTGCCCTCAGCTGCACGCCTTGGGTCCTCTCCGATCAGATGATAAATGATAATCACAAAATTTCCATGTAGGCTCTAATAATGTAATATATCGTATAATCACAAACTCTGAGTTTGAAAGGTAAATATTTGGTAGTGAGGGTGAACTTTCACAGGGAGTTACAGTTTATCTCTTCCTGCAGAATTTCTGTATGACCTAGCCATTTCACTTATTTAAATGGTAAGGCAATTAGAAAGCTTGTCATACGACATTGTCTTAGAGTTTATAAAAGAAATTGTTAGTATGGTAGTAAAGGCTTTGCTACAGCAGAGCATGCTTTGCAGTGATAGAAGCAGATGGTTTACAAAGTTACTGAGTAAGAACTGATTATTGATTTTCTATCCTCTAACAACATCAGTGTCGAGTGATAATGTACTGTACTGCTTGTTACAGAGTAAATAGCTATTTTTATATTACTTGCTTTCTTGTAAATTGGCTACTAGCAGGGAGAGTAAAATACATGGCTGTCTAATATCTTGAAGCAGTAAACAAATTGCACAGGGGGAACATCAGTGAAGCACTGCAGAACACTTGCTGATATTTATAACTTCTGCCTCTGTCAAAAAACTCCAAATCAAAAGTTCATAGTTCTCCTAATACCAGGCATAGTCAGAACCCTGTTGTTTTACCATTTACTTTCAATACATACAGTTAGTTTAGCAAAATACTGAATATGTTCTATTTTAGCAGAACTCAAGAGGTCACAGGATTTTTAGCAGCCACCGAGCGTACAGTGAAGTATTAGGGTCAGTATTGTTTCCCTGCCTAATTTATTCTCCTGGCTTGAAGAAAAGAAAATTCTAGAAAGTTAAAAATGCAGCTAGAAGCAGGAGCGATATTATAATTCAAGGTGACTGTGTAGCATGTTTAAATAAACATGCAGTAAATATTTTGCCTCTTGTATTCTGGTAGTCTTTAATAGCTGCTTAGTTTGGGCTGGAGGAAGGGAGACCATTATCTCGTGACGAGGCTGTTTTCACTCAAGCTATTGTTCTTCTAAGAAAACAGACTTCTTGCAAGTCAGTGCCATACACCTGCCAGGAGTTATGCACCCAAACTGCAGCGGGCATGGGAACGTTAATAGGCTTTTAACTATCAATTTAATTCGGTTTTTGATCATTGCCTCTTTTGCGGGTTAGGCTCTCAGGATGCTGATCCAGTCCAGCCAGCCTGGGAGTTGACTTGTTGCACGGTGTTATCCCAGTGCTGCGGTATGGTGTGGGGAGCAGCGTGGTCTGGTAGGTGGTGGTGGTGGTGATTCAGTAGCCAGAGAACTAGGTCCATCACTGGTCTACCCTGCTTTCCCCTCTGCTCCAGCCTGTGAAGCCCCCAAAAGGCATCCCCAGATGTGGCTCCTACATCCAAGAGGTAAATGACTTGTTCTGCCTGGTACAGGCATTTAAAGGGTTAATGTGGCACTGAGTGAATAGTGGGGAGAAGAGATAAAAATTGGTTTTGCACAAGAAGAAGGGATCTGTCGTTTCATTATACTAATCTAGGATGAGGACCCAGGGTCTTTTATCTTGCTGTATGATTTCTTCTCTAGTTTTTAAACATAGTGTTTTTATTTACAGCTAGCTCAGGAAGGCACAGTAACCTGTCCTCTACTCACCTGCCGAAGTGAATACATACAAGTTATTAGGAAATAATATACTTACTGATTAGGTAATAACATGGCAAGGCAAATAAATGATTTTATGACAAATCTAAATAGCAGTGGATTAAAGTTCAGGAGGGCTGAGGATTAAGAAAAAGGACTTCATCTGGTCAAGGTAGATAGTGGCCATTAAACTGTCCTCTGGGAGATTTGCTGAGTCTTGAATAATAGGAAGTGTTTGTGTGTGTATGAATTGCCATACCTTGTTTTTCTTAATCAAATGCAGGCTCAAGCAATTCCTATATTGTGCCTTCCTCCTCCCCTGCCTCACTCTCCCGCCCCTCCTCCCCCCTGCCATTGGCTTCCTTTATTCTTTTTATGGGTTTATAAGTGGGAAATAGAACTTAATTGACTGCTTATGCTATATTTAAAATGGTGACATACCTAAATCCAATTATGCAGGGGAAGATAACGGATGCCACCTCATCAGTAAGGTGCGTTGCCATCAGCGATGTCCATCCTGTTTTCTTTTCTTTGCATTTCCTACAGCAGGGGAGGGGAAAATTATTCCATAATAAATACTGTAAAAATACTTTGTGCATAAACCCATCTCTCCCTATTGTTATAAATTTGGAGTGCTCAAGTTTATAGAAGATCTGGTTGTGCTAATTAGAATGCTGCAGCAAAGCCTTCCCTACTACTGGTATGACACTGATAAATCCCAATGAATTTTTTTTAAAAAGGTGTTGATTCATTTCTTAAGTGCATCTTTTTTAAGCCATGCAATTTTTTGGAAGTGCACTGGGATTTCTTTAGAAGCACATCTTGACTTTTAATAAATATATCAAAAGTGCTTTAAAATATATCACAGCTAATTTTGCTCTCCCACAAATCCATCACTTTTTATTGCCTTTTAACTAACTCACGTTTTTCCAGGACGGGGAGGAAATGGTTCGGGTCTCTCAAAGGTATGTTTGTCTTTAAGTTTTCCTGGCTGTCAATATTTAGGGGGAAAAAATACCCAGAAAAAAATCAACCTTAAAGGAAAGAAGGACAGAAGTGTGTTCCCTCATGACACCTAAGCTAACTGGAGTACAATAATCCTAAAGATCCCAGGTAAAATGACAGTACTGGAGCCGCTCACAGGGCACCATGGCAAATTAGGAATTCGATTTCATGTGTCTGGCTGGTTCCTGAGATGAGAGGTCCAGGACTAAAAACCAGCTCTGACAAAGATTGGGAGGTAACCTGGGGATTGTTTGCATATCAGCCTCTTGCATTTCTGCTGTTGCCTGGGGGCTCCTCAGTGCTGTTTGCGGAGGAAGAGAAATACCTGCAATTCCAACTCAGATGCTTGGACCTTTAATGGCATTCAGTTAATGCTTAGCAATTCTGATACGATTTTTAAAAATCATCCTGTTGCTTAATCCTCTTCAGTGCCAAGGGTTATTAGGTAGGGATTGCAAACAAGATGAGAAATTGGGACATTTATAGGTTGTGGACTGAATGGGAAAATAGTCAAGTGGCTTAAAAAAATCTTGAAGTTGTTGGGTTTTTTTAAGCTGTGGTGAATTTTGGATTATCGAAACAAGTATCATAAAAAAATTAAGATGACCTCCAGCTGAGTCATCCTTTCATTTAATAATCCAGGAGGAAGTAGTTAATGTTCTGCTTCTGCACCTAGACACGCGTAAGTCTATGGGGCTGGATGGGATTCACCCAAGAGTACGAGAGCTGGTGGGAGAGCAAACTAAGCCTCTCTCCATCATTTATCAACAATCCTGGTCAACAGGGGAGGTACCCGGGTGACTGGAGGGTGGCTACCGTGACACCCATCTACAAGAAGGGCCAAAAGGAGGATCCGGGGAACTACAGGCCTGTCAGCCTGACCTCGGTACCAGGAAAGATCATGAAGAGGATCATCTTGAGTGAGCTCTCACGGCAAGTGCAGGGCAGCCAAGGGATCAGGGCCAGCCAGCATGTGTTTAGGAAAGGGAGGTCTTGCTTAAGCAACCTGTTCTCTTTCTATGGCCATGTGACCCGCCTTCTGGATGGGGGAAGGCTGTGGACGTTGTCTGCCTGGACTTTGGTAAGGCCTTTGACACCATCCCCCACAGCATTCTCCTGGAGAAGCTGGTGAATCGTGGCATAGACAAGTGTACTCTTCACTGGGTAAAAAACTGGCTGGATGGCCGTGCCCAGAGAGTTGGATTAATGGGGTGAAATCTTGTGGGCGGCCGGTCACCAGTGGTGTCCCTCAGGGCTCAGTTTTGGGGCCAGTCTTGTTTAATATCTTTATCAATGGTCTGGATGAGGGGATTGAGTGCACCCTCAGTAAGTTTGC